>OZ038508.1:7887455-7902455 GCA_964036315.1 Acanthosepion esculentum | reverse complement strand
TTATGTAAAATTTAAAGAGATATAAATATAAATATGTGTAAGGAATTGAAAACATATTTTAAGTACTGATATATGAAAGTACACGAGTACCTGTGAATGTAGATACATGTGTATGTGACTATGTGTGTAATTGCACATGTAAATGAACGTATGTATATATGTGACTTACATAAGTGTATGTGTGATAGATATATATGTATATGATAAAACAAAATATTTAATAATCCTCTTCAATTAATCATTACTCCATCTTAATTGAAGACCAAAACCTTAAGTAAAAAAGATTACCCATCTAAAAATAGTCTTAAAATACATTCATGAATTAGACTCAAACTGATAGAGATGTTACCTTAATCATTTACAATATTGAAAGATTAATATAAGTAAACTGTTATAATTTAAATAATTAGTTTTAATGTACTTTCTATGAATGTATTTTTAAATATACTATTTAAATAATATTAAATCCCTAAATTACTTGTTAAAAGAGTTAGAATTTTAGTTTGCTAGCAAATATCAATTTAATTTCTTCGGTGATTTTAAAAATTAAATTACTATCAAACATTAAAATATGTTTTACATAAATTGCTAAAGTTATCTCTCCTGCTGTCGCTTAGCAAAACTGAATGACAGCTTCTTTCTCTC
The DNA here is from genome assembly GCA_964036315.1 of Acanthosepion esculentum. NCBI lineage: Eukaryota > Metazoa > Mollusca > Cephalopoda > Sepiida > Sepiidae > Acanthosepion > Acanthosepion esculentum. The sequence goes on along the minus strand of OZ038508.1, from coordinate 7,901,810 downwards.
TACTTCCCCCTCCCTTTGTTTGTCTCTTCTCCCGCTTCCCTCTCAATATATCCCTTCTGTTAAGTTAACCAATTAAATAGGTCAATGTCTGCCCCCCCTACCTTAATACTAAGTATGATAGATAGAAATATTAAAGTAAACCCTCTCTAAATTTGATCATGTCTCTCTCACTACACCTCATTACACTCTCTGTTAAATTACATAAACTTAATACTACCCATCAAAAGTGTATATAAAGGTTCCATTTGGAAGTGGAGCCTGATGAGTCAGTGTCCTTTAATAAACGGCTTGGCGAAATAAATTATTATATGACGTCTTAAAGTGGTCTGTTTTTCCTTTAAATTATTAGCTCTGGATTTACATTGAGCTCTCAGGAATGTTATGATCCCTGTTTATAAATTTCAGTTCAATAAGGTCTTTTTTTTATATATTTACGAGCTTTCATCTGTTCCTATAGATATCATCAGGTAAGAAAATATTTGTTTTTTTTATATTATTTCAGGTAATAACCGGACATCGAAAGAGTAGTTTATAGTCCGAAATTTGTTTTTTAGAAATGTGATATTGTTACTGGTAAGAGATTTCTTTGAGCGTGCGCCCGCAACGCTGAGGTCGAATTATTTTAAATTTTAAAATTGTGCATTTTGTACTTATATGGCAATGGAGAATTCTTTTGTACTGGTAGGTTTTTCAGTCAATATGGCATGAACTAAGCTGTTCTATATATACAGGAATGTCACAGTTATTATCCGAAAAATACACGTCGAATCAGTTATTTTTAATATATATATATTGTTATATACCGTACATATGAACACTAATGTCCCAATCCTCATAAATATGTTGGACACTATTGTAAGTGGGGGATAATATGCTGTCTAAGTAGTCCATACCTATTTTATGTTGCTGGTTTGTATTGTATTTTGTTGATGTTATATAGATTACCATTTCATTTCCAACCTCCGTTTTGGTTATTCCTCATTCAGTAACCATTCCTAGGTTACAATATATATATATATATATATATATATATATATATATATATATTTGTCATCCACAGACAGACTGTTTTGCTGTTTCACAGCTCATCAGTGTGGCTAGACGTCTGATTGCCTCTAGCTAGGATCGAAACCCGACTGAATTTGCCTCAGTCGGAACTTCTCCCACTAAGCTGTCAGCACATGGTCAGGGATGAAGGTGAATTTTAGCGTGTTTATTTTTAGATTTAGATAAACACACAGTGACTGACAGTGACTCGATTCTGCTGAAGAGTCGTGCAATATTAGCTTAAATAGTCACTGTTTACAAATTCACACCTCAAACCAGAGAGCTCAACCAAAATTAATTTTTCAGGAGCCAATAGATAGATAGATATAGTAGGGTGATGAATGAAAACTGAGAGATAAAAGATAACTAAAATAATAATATTGATAAGACTAGTAATATTTATTATATATTACTAGGCCTTTTGACCAAATAGAAAAGAAGTGGAATTTTCACACACGACTGTGTCCTTTCTCCATGATAAATAAAAATGAAAAAATGGAAAGTATTGGATGTGCTATGAAAAGAGTAGAAATTTACTTTTTGTGTCACAGCTAAGTGGTAATAGGGATTGAACCACAGACCTTATCAACTGGCCAAAACATTGAGCACTTAATTCATTACTCTTCATGACTATAAAGTTTAGCAAGACAGATTCTTAGAATCCTTTGCTAAGTAGTTTTTGTTGAAGATACAGAAAGAGACATGAAGAATATATCAAATTTGTTTTTGTTTTATTCACTCCTCTACAAATAAGAACTTAAAAAAGAAAATGTAAAAAAAATGTATGTTCTAATTCCCACATGCACAAACAAAATCATTTTAAAAAGTAGGCAAGAAAAATAAATTTCTTGCAAGCTTCTTCTTTTTATTTTATTTTATTTTAAAGTTTGCTTTTTTTTTCTTCATTCTTGAGTTTAATTTAATTTCATTGCTTATTTCTTTTCAAATGAGAAAAATTTAATTCAAAATGGATGTTAAGCAAATAACAAAAGTTCTAATTGTTGTAATGTATATTTTTGCTTTTAGTAAGATTGCAGTCAAGCAATAGTTTGGATTTATTTAACGTCCATGTGTGTCAAGAACTGACTCATCAAGGATCAAAATTGTGTGAGATTTTAATCTTTCAGATTGAAGGTCATTAAATTTCTCTGACTGTTTTAAAAATCTTGCACATTGTTATCGTTTCACGATGAACCTTTTTTTTTTGTGTTTAACTTTCAAGTAATTTTTTATTCTCCATTTTATTATAATCATTTAAAAACAAAATAGATGTCTTTCTTTAGTTCATAAGAATATATCTTTTTTTTTTCATTTCTTAATTTTTTTTCAAATCTTGAAGCAATCTGTATTGGTTCTTTCTGGAGATTTTATTTTTAAATTCTTTTAAAGGAGTCAGGAGAACTTACGAAATTTAAAACTTTCAAGAATAATAAATACAGGAGTATTTTTTGTAATTTGATTATATTAATTTTATTTGTTTTTGTTTTTTTAATTTATTTTTCACCCATTTTTCAAAATTTTAATCAGTCGTTGTGTGTTCTTAAAATAAGACAAACAAAGAAATAAAGAAAATGAAATAACATATAATAAAATTTAAATAAACACTTTACTTAGTAAAATTGCAGTGAAAGATTTGAGAAAAATATCTAAAATAGTTTAAGGATAGAGAAGAAGAAGACGACGAATTCATTAGTGACCCAAAACAAAGAGTTTAGATCCTTTTATGAAGGTTCAACTTGTTTTTTCTTTTTCACCTTGTCTAATTTTTTGAAGCAATTCATATAGAATGCAATGATTTTCACACAGGATTCCAAGAAAGATTACGTCCATTAAAATCACAAAAATGCTGACATTAACTCACCCTGAAGAGAAATGGGGAAAATTTGAGATGAGTGTGCTGTAAATTTGCTCCCCAAGAATGGTAGCAAGAAAATTAACAATAAAGAAAGTTATGACAATTATGGCAATGTAAAAGATATGATAAATGATAATAATAATAATAATTAGTAGTAGTAGTAGCAGTAGTGCCCTTAAGTTCATAAAGTTTAGGTACCAAAGAGGAATGTAATATATATTTTGAAAAAAGAAACAAGTGTACAAGGCCAAAAGTGGGGGATAAGGGAAGGCTAGCATTATTCAGTCTCTCTCATCTTAAACTAAGCTAGTCACAATTATTGACTCAAACATACCACAGTATTCCTTATAGCAAAACAACACAGTCTTACTTTCCATTCTTACTACAGCCACCATAATATCTCAAAATTTCTATGAAGTCCTAACTCGTTCTCATATATACAATTTGTCTGTGATGGGTGGGTGTAAAAAAAAAAAAAAAAAGGAAAGTTCATCAGAACAATTACCTTGAATTTATTTATAGAAAAGGCACAGAGAAGTTACATTATGGTAGTGGGAAAGTGACTGAAGCCAAGATGCCAGATCAGGACCAATAACATTGCATATTCTTCTTTGTAGTTTATCAAGGATCTCTAAATATATAGCAGAAGCATCAGACCAGATGTGATAGCAGTATTCAATTCTCTGATGAATGTTAAGCATTTAAAGGGATAAGATAGATTCTGGTGAGATAATTGTCTCGCCTGACACAGTGAACCCACTTTCCTAGCAACAGACCTAGCAATTGATTCAGTATAATCTTTCCACTTCATGTCAGCAGAAAATGTTATCCCAAGGAGACAATATCCTGGAGGTTAGCATCAGCCATATGCAAAATGAAAAGCAAATAGGTTCTCTATGACAATTAAAAGATAGCACTTTAATTTTGGAGGCATTAAAATTAGCAAACAAATTCTTCTCCCAGATTGTATGTCATTTTTGAGATCAGCTGAAAATTTGACCTTTTATCAAACTTAACAGACTTACCATTAAGAGAGGAGTAAATAGTTTTGTCATCAGCCTATCAAGTTGAAAACTGATAATATCAGGAATGTCATTGATGAAAATTAAGAATAATTAAGAATAGGCCCATGGAGGACACTTACATTAATGCAAAGCGATCAAGAAGAGTGGCCATTCAAGACAACATTCATTTCATGATTTCATAAGAAAGACTGAAACAAAAATTAATCCAGAAATACTATAACCTTTCAAATTATGAAGATCAACATGCCAAAACCTGTCAAATGCCTTTGAGATATTCAAAGCAACAACCTGAGCTTCACCATTCTTATCTGAAACTTCACAGAAATAACTCCACTCATGGGGATTGGATCAACTCAAGCTATGGTTGTCAGACACTTTCAAACAGTGTTGCATGCTGGGATAATCTCTTCAGATCATTATCGTCAAGAAATTAGAACAAATATTGATCACTATTTTTGTTGATTCAATTCTACTCACAAGCTATGGTAGGGTTTTCAGGCACACATACACATGAGAATGGGATACATTTGAGAAAGATAAGTCAAAATAATCAATGGTCAAATCATTTAAATATTGCATAACAAAATATGACACACATATATATATATATATATATATATATATATATATATATGAATGATAAAAATATAGAACACAATCTTCAGGCCATGTGTGTTGTGTTTTGGCTTGACTATTTATATATGCTGGTCACTGGTCCATTATGAGTATTATGGTCTATTGCATTATCCTAACACTTATTGGTTGGTGCTAACAGTTAACAGGCAACCGAATAGAAATAATCATGGATCCAAATGCATTTATTTGTTAAATTTTTACTTATTATTTATTACTTAATTATTTATTACTGATTATTAACTTGTTCATTTGTAGTTTGTACATTTTGTTATTTACTTTCTTTATTTAGATATTTTGTTTTTTAAGGGCTGGCATATTTATTTAGTTTCAGGTATTGGCTTTATCTAAAATATGTTACATTATCTGCATTGTATACATATATCACCATATAAATGCATATATTTGCATTTTTATGGTGATATTTTACAAGGTTTTCATTTTACACTATTTACATTATTTGGACTATTGTCCTCATCTTTGTCACCATGTTTATCACAACGTTTCGGCCGTTGTATGCACCAGCCTTCTTCAGGTGGTTGAAATGTCGAACTTAACCCTTTATTTCACTCACTTAGTTCCACGTGCCATGTCTAATGTCAGTTATCTCAGTTATCCTGCCTTAAGCAGGTATTGAACTCACACTCTTTGGGTCCTGTCACTGGATCTAACTAACGCCTTTATCCACTGTGCCATGTGTCATTTTAGGTTTTTGATTTTTAAGTAATATAGTAAAAATTTGTTTTCATGTTACATTTTGAGGTGAATTCTGATAATTTATTGAATAATTTGTTTTGGTCTAGGAAGGTGATTATCACTATTTTCTACTACAAAGTTTACAATTTTTTTCATTTATTGCTGTAAGCTGATATTGTTTTACATGATACTTTTTATGTAGTTTGTTTTTTTATTTTTAATTTTCCATATATGATTAGAAAGCATTGTGCTGTTTGACTATTTACTATTTATAAAGGATATTTTGTGTGTATAGTTTCACTTTTTCCAGGATCCTTTAGTTACTCCTGTATACATTTTTCTTTTATAGTGGCTTGGTATATTGTATTGTTTTGCAAGAAGTTGCCATTAAGAGACAATTATTTTTATTTTTAATTTTATAGTAAAATTTAAAATTAATCAATCAGACAATTTCTGTGACCGCATCACTACTTACGTCTGGCTACCTAACTCCCCAGACTGCAACCCCCTAGATTATTATGGGTGGGGTGTGGTTGAGTAAGAAACCAAGAAAACTCCTTGTAAAACCAAAGATGAATTGAAGTCAAGAATTATGGCAGCATTCACCAACTTTCACAAGGAGACAGTCCAGAAGAGATGCAGAAGATTCTGAAGTTTTCTTGAGGCTGTGGGTAAGACAATAGCAATTTTATTGAATAAATTTATGTTTTAATATTTCAAGATATTTTTTGTGTATTATCAGCAAATATATCTGCTAATATTATTTTCATTTTTGCATAATTTAGATGACAATTTATCCACTGCACTCTGTATATATATATATATATATATATATACAATAACATATCTATGTACACATATCTATCTATCTATATATGTATATATTCAAAAATTATAAATATTAGTAAAATTAAATGCATTACAATTAGAAAAAAACAAAACTTTTTTTTTAATGGAATATTCTCCTTGTCAGAGAAGAATTATTTGTAACTGGTAAAAGTTGCTTATTAAAATTAATTGACACAAAATTGCTTTATATATATATATATATATATATATATAATTATTTAAAATATAATATATAATAGGAGGCCAAAAAAATAAAAACAAGAAAGGCATAAACACCAAAAATGTGCTCGATACAAGCCATAAGATATAAAATGCAGAGTGAGATACCTTGGAAAAGAAATCTCTCACAACCATGCTACCCAGGTTTTGATCGCTAGATCTCCTCAGGAAGGTTGAAAAAGCTGAAGTGGGACTAAGAAGGGAGAGGGTCTCAAAAAAAATAATAATTTTAGGGGACAACACTCATCCGGGCTTGTGATTGTTCAATAAATATTTGCGTAAGTGCTTGCATACGGTTAACACACAAACACACACACACACACACACACACAAATATATATATATATATATATATATATATATATATATATACGTGGCTTAGTGGTTAGAACGTCCGCATTCTGACAATGAGACCTGGGTTCAAATCTCACCATAGTCAATTTGACAGGAAGGAGACTTTCTGATGTTATCAGACTGGAGGGGTGCATACAGCACCTTTGGAAAGTGCCTGAGAACCATACCACAGGTTGACCCAAGCCTTATGTGTGAAATTTGGTAGACAGAGCTAGGATGAAGTCATCATGGTCAAGGTGCTAGAATTGTTCAAATTGTTGCTAGAAAACATGCTCTTTCCCAGAAACTCTAAGATTATGCTCAGGTGAGCTTTCTGGGTGTTGAATAATCACAAATGCGCCTGAGCAAGCATCTGCATAGGGATTGGCTTGTCGCCCTAGTAGATAGGTATCCTCGAATACAAGTGGCCAGCTATCTATATATAATGTGTGTGTATAAATATATATATTTTGGCAGTGAGACAGAAAGAGAACGTAAGTTGTATACACATGTGTATGCCTATATATGCATTCATATGTATATGTGTATAGATGTATCAAGAGAGAGAGATAAACAAAGAGAAAGATGGATCTTCATAATAATCAATGTATGTATGTTTTACACACACAAATTAATTAATTTACACACACGTGTGTGTGTAAATGAATTAATTTGAGCCCTGGGGCACACCTGCATTAATGCAGGTTTTACTCAGGGCTTTATCCTTGAACCTTACATTGTTCCTAATTTTCATAAATGACCTTTCCTGATGTCATTAATTCTCAGTTCAGTGTCTGTGCTGATGACACAAGAATTTATATTATTTTTTAGTTTATCAAGTTAAACTCCTGTCTCTATAGTAAGTCTAATTGGTTTGATAAGCTCAAATTGGCAACTGATCTCAAAAATGACCTACAATCTGTTGTTAAATGGGGCAACAAGTGACTTGTTAATTTTAACACCAGCAAAACGAAACTGCTCTCTTTTAATCACCTGAAAGAACAGATTTTAACTTAGCATGGCTGCTTCTAACCTCCAGAAGAGTGACTCATTGCATGAAATAGATTATATTGAATCAATTGCAAATAATGCAGCTGGGAAAGTTGTCATGTTAGACAATTTTCCTCTCTTGAATCTGTCTTACATATGTATGCAAAAGAAGAATCTGCAATGTTCTTGGTCCTGACCTGGCATTTTGGCTTCAGTTACTTTCCCACTGTCATAACGTATTTTCTATAAATATTTTCCTGGTAGTTGTTCTGATGAACTTTCCTTTATGGGATTAGTTTTTAGAATTGTTATTTTATTCTCCTCCCCCCACAGACACTGAATTGTAAATATGGGGACTAGTTAGTATTTTCATAGAGACAGTGAGGTATTATGGTGATTGTAATAAGAAAGGTACGTATGAATGTGGTGTTTTGGTGTAAGGAATATTGTTCGTACGATTGGGTCAGTGTTTGCGGCTAGCTAAGTTATAGTTAAGACAGAAGAAGACCGTCCTTTCCCCAATTCCCCCTTTGGCCTTGTGCCACATTTCTGTGTATTAAACAGAATAAATATCACTTTCCTTTGTGGTACCTCAACTTCATAAAATTAAGTGCAGTACTAGATTGGCAGTTTGGTCCCATCATTTACAGTTGAAATGGCCAGGTGTAACCATAAGTTCCATGCTAACAGTTTCTTCTCTCACACTTCTTCCTACTTGTAGAACTCCGTCCCAGCTTCTTGCTTTCCAACAAACTTTGATCTTCAAAAATATAAATGCAACGTCATTCACTATCTAGTGTCTTCTTAATTCTTGTTCTTTTATTGTCCTCTCTCCTTAATAGTGTTTTTTCTTATATATTCACACTCACAGTAACCCCTTGTATCTTAGTGGCTTTATTGTCTTGTTTGGGGTGAAAATGATTAATATATATATATATGGAGAGAGAGAGAGAGGATGGAGAAAGAGAGAGAGAGAAAGAAAGAAGATGAGAGAGAGAGGATGGAGAGAGAGAGAGAAAGAAAGAAGATGAGAGAGAGGATGGAGAGAGAGAGAGAAAGAAAGAAGATGAGAGAGAGGATGGAGAAAGAGAGAGAGAGAAAGAAAGAAGATGAGAGAGAGAGAGGATGGAGAGAGAGAGAAAGAAAGAAGATGAGAGAGAGGATGGAGAAAGAGAGAGAGAGAAAGAAAGAAGATGAGAGAGAGAGGATGGAGAGAGAGAGAAAGAAAAGATGAGAGAGAGAGGATGGAGAGAGAGAGAGAAAGAAAAGATGAGAGAGAGAGGATGGAGAAAGAGAGAGAAATAAAGAAGATGAGAGAGAGAGTATGGAGAAAGAGAGAAATAAAGAGAGAGAGAGGATGGAGAAAGAGAGAGAAAGAAAGAAGATGAGAGAGAGAGAGGATGGAGAAAGAGAGAGAAAGAAAGAAGATGAGAGAGAGAGAGGATGGAGAAAGAGAGAGAAAGAAAGAAGATGAGAGAGAGAGAGGATGGAGAAAGAGAGAGAAAGAAAGAAGATGAGAGAGAGAGAGGATGGAGAAAGAGAGAGAAATAAAGAAGATGAGAGAGAGGATGGAAAAAGAGAGAGAAAGAAAGAAGATGAGAGAGAGAGAGGATGAAGAAAGAGAGAGTTGAGAAAGAAAGAAGATGAGAGAGAGAGGATGGAGAGAGAGAGAAAGAAAGAAGATGAGAGAGAGGATGGAGAGAGAGAGAAAGAAAGAAGATGAGAGAGAGAGAGAGGATGGAGAGAGAGAGAAAGAAAGAAGATGAGAGAGAGAGAGAGGATGGAGAAAGAGAGAGAAAGAAAGAAGAGAGAGAGAGAGGATGGAGAAAGAGAGAGAAAGAAAGAAGAGAGAGAGAGAGGATGGAGAAAGAGAGAAAGAAAGAAGGTGAGAGAGAGAGAGGATGGAGAAAGAGAGAGAGAGAAAGAAAGAAGATGAGAGAGAGTGAGAGAGAAAGAGACAGAGAGAAAGAAAGAAGATGAGAGAGAGTGAGAGAGAAAGAGACAGAGAGAGAAAGAAAGAAGATGAGAGAGAGTGAGAGAGAAAGAGAGTGAGAGAGAAAGAAAGAAGATGAGAGAGAGTGAGAGAGAAAGAGAGTGAGAGAGAAAGAAAGAAGATGAGAGAGAGTGAGAGAGAAAGAGAGTGAGAGAGAGATATGAAAAGAGGGAGAGAGACAAATGTACATAAGGGATTATATAAATACACATTTTAAATATATGTTTAAATGTATAGAAAATTATTTGTTCAGATCGAACATTCAGAAAAAATATATTTGCAATTGTAACTTTACCTCACAAGCATTACATGTAATCACACAGATATAAACACTTTCATTTTGTCTACACAGACACTACACAGACACACACATACGCATGCACACACATTTGGTCATATATACACAGATTGACATCCATGTTTAAATTTAGAAGTAAATCACTTCATTTTTATTCATTTACGTTGATATTTTATTTTTTTACTTTCATTTTCTCTGGATCAACTTTATGGCAAAATAAGGCAATTTTTTTTTACCCTGTCCTGAAAAAATTAAATCTAAATGTGATCACCCACAGAAAAGAATTTCTATTCATTCTTTACATAAGTTCCTTTTTTTTATAATCTCATATACACAAAAAGTGATTTTTTTCTACATAATTATAAAGAAACAGGATAAAAAATGTCTTCTTGTCTTACAAAAAATGAAGAATATAAATTAGCCATTAAATATATATATATATGCATTTATATAAATATGTGTGTGTGTATGTATATATATATATATATATATATATATATATATATATATATATATATATACATGCATTTATATAAATATATATATGCTTGCATCTAATATATAGTCTGTATAAATGAATATGTATCTCTTCTCTCTCTCTCTCTCTATATATATATATATATATGTATGTATGTATATATATATATATATATATATATATATATATATATATATATATATATATATATAATGTGTTTGTGTTTCTGTTTGTATGTGTGTGAGGGTGAGTCAAGGTGGATGAGAATCCATTAAAATGGTAAATATATAAAACAATTTCTAAAGCATCTACTTTGACCTGTTTTGTCAAGGAACTGGCATCATCAACAAAAGATGATGCCAGTTCATCAACGAGTCAATGTAGAAGTTTTCAAAAGAGTCTTACATATTTATTACACACACACACACACACACACACACACATATATATGTATATTGTGTATATTTCGGCAGCAATTTTTCATTAATGCATGTTTCATTAAATAATATAGACAAGTTTTGTCTATTTATTTTAAGTAAGTTCCTTTCGTATTGTCTGATAAGCTTAATCACATTATCGTTGAAAGACGAAAGGAAGACACCATATTGATACATGTTTAAATCCAATCTAAGCTTTTGGCTTACATAAGCCATTATCAAAGATGACAATTCTAATAAATCAAACAACACACAGACGAAACTACAATGATAGTCCACCCTTGCTGCTTGAATGAGCTCAAAGTAACAACAAACTAGTATATATGAAACAAGGAAGCGAAAATTGTGTCGCAGCTCGTGACATCACACATGACCATGCGAGAGTGAAAACGAGAAGTATTAAGTATGGGAAGCCATTGGTATAGACCAATGGCTTCTGCTATAGATTATAGGCATTTAAGAATGATTCTGGAGATTTCATAGTTTATTTTGTTCAGGTTAGGTTTCAACTGTTTTATGTATATAGCTTCAAGGAGTTTTAATTTTTGTTTATTATTTTCATGTTTAAGTATAATTGTGTTGTCAACAAGGATTTTCCGGAATTGAGTACGCGGACAGGCATGTTGTTTTAAATGCCTAAAAATGTTAGAGTTATCATTTAAATGTAGAGTTAAGCGCTGTGAAAGCGAGTTTATGGTGTGACCAATGTAAATATTATTTAATCCATTGGAGATACAATCTCCCAAAGGGCACTTGAATTTGTAAACTGTTGTTTTTTGCAAATCGATAATGGGGAGGGGGGTAGAATCATTGCAGATAGTTAAGTTGGATATACCAGATTTAGGGTAGTATATGTTTAACCTAATTTTTTTGCTAGGATCTGTTGTAGTTATATTAGTATTTACTAGTTTTTTTAGTATATTTTCATCTTGTTTATAATTAGTATGCATTTGCCTACGATAAAAGAGATTAATATGTTTGGAATTAGTTGAAGCAGTATTGTGTTCTATTTGCTTAGTATTAAGACTTCTAAGAAAGTATTTTATTGGTTTATCAACTATATAGTTTGGAAAGCTATTATTAATAAGTGTTTGTTTTATATTCTTTAGTTCACTGTATTGTTCACACACAGTACAAATACCTAAAATTAGCATGGAATAAACTTGACAGAAGAAAAAAAAAATACTTTGAGAAACTTTTGCAATGAATGCCAAAATTTTGCTGCAGTAATCAAGGCGAAAGGAGGATATTTTGACGAGAGCACAATTAATCAAAAAGTGATTTTTATTCTTTTTGTCATTATAAAATTTCTGATAAAAAACATGTCATTTTTTTTAACAATGTATAATACTTTTGTCTTATTTAAAGTACAAAACAACTACTTTTGGGGGCTAATTTAAAAAATTACCAAGTGTGCCCAGAAACTTTTAAAATATAGTTTATATTCTTACATATTAAAATATCATTCACTTAAATTATTAAATTAATTATGTAAGCAAAACTTTGTGGCATGGCATGTCTTGGGCCTTTTAACCTGGTGGAGCCAATCTGTCTCCAGCTAAGACCACACCCAATGTCCTCCTGTCCTCCAGTTTGGTCAGAAACATGGGGCTGTTGTAGTTGTTATTGTGAACCCTTCCGCACAGGCCAGTGACTTGTGTGGAGGAGGTCCTTCATCCAGTGGTGCTGTGTTAACACCATGCCCTCACATTTAGCCTGCCAGCTGAAGCGTTTTACTGGGACATGGCAAGTTGGAGTCATCACATGAGAGATTTAAGAGATGGTGGAGGACCAGTGATGCCTGGCCACCCAAAGGTGCATCATGCCAGACAGGTAATGTAATACCTATATCCAAACCAAGCCAAGCAAAATCTATTCTGAAACTAATTAGTTCTTGCCAATTTTAAAACATGCTCAATTCATAAACTGTAGAGAAATTACGTTTCCTTTAAAAAAGATATAAATACTTCATTTATATATATATATATATTTTTTTTTTAAGCTTTTCACCCCAAGCAAGGCTGGAAGCCACTAGCATGCAAGGGGTTACTGAAGATTTGGAGGAAGAGCAGATAGGAGTGGTAAAGGAGAGGATGTGGAGAAAGATAGTGGATCGATCAAGGCAAGGGGGTTACAGAATATTTGGAGCGAGAGCAGATAGGAATGAAAGGTGAAAGGATGAGGAGAAGGGAAATGGAAAGATCAAGGCAACTGGAGATGTCGATTGACGTTACACTTAAATAGTTGGAGATTATATTTGTCAGGGACACAGGAATAAGGAATAAGGAAGGGAGTTCCACAGGCGAGATGTGTGAGACATGAAGCTATTGGAGTAAAAGAGACATCTACATCTAACAGTTTCAACAGTGAAGGGGTAGGAACGGGATGCCAGCCTTGTAGGACGTTTAAATTCATGAGGCCTGGGAACCAGCGAAAGCAGCTCCTCGGAGCAATTACCGTGATAGTATTTGTAAAAACGACAGAGCGAGGCAACGGCGCGTCTGTGAGAGAGCGACTGCAGATGAGATGACAGATCATGGCCAATTACATTGCATATCTGTCTCTGGATCTTATCAAGAACCCTGAGGCAAACAGCAGGGGCTCCAGACCATATATGGCAGCAATACTCCATGCAAGGGCAAATGGTTGATTTATAGATTTGGAGTATCGATTCCGGGGAGAAAAATTTCCTGGCTCAGTACAGGGAGCCAACTTTCCTTGTGGTGGATGAAGCAATTGACTCGATGTATTTGTTCCATCTCAGGTCAGCGGACAGCGTGAGACCGAGCAGCCGCAGAGAGGAGCTCTTGGGAAGTTGGTCTTCAGATATTCTAATGGGATGCAGGGATGGATCCTTGTGGTGGTTAATAGAGAGCAGTTTTGTTTTAGAGGCGTTAAAGTTAACCAACCAATTCTTGCCCCAGTTCACAACCGATTGTAGGTCCTTTTCGAGTCGAACTGCCAGGTTAACTTTGTCAGCATCACTAGATTTGTTTTTGAGGCAGGAGTAAATTTTGGTGTCATCCGCATAGATGCCAACTTATATATATATATATGAAGAAATATAGTCTTAAAGTGTGCTATATTTATGGGATAAAGTGCTCAATATCAGAGATAGAGCATGTGTAAATATAAAAGTGAACATAGAAGTCAAAAATTCCCACAAAATAATAGTCAGAACAAACCACAACAATCAACCCCAAAATTCAACAAATAGCTTTATCTTCCCAAACAAAAACAAAACTATTAAATAAGCTATATAAACAAATTTTTATTACGTTAATAAAAACACCGATCAAAATAAAAATAATAATTAAATAAATAAATATATAAGATAAAAAATAAAAATAAATAAAAACAAGCACAATAATTTGACCAAAATAAATAAACAAATAAACGACTTCCGGTAAAATAGCCGCCATAATAGATTACCCACAATAAGCTATATAAACAAGTTTTTACTATGTTAATAAAAACACCAATCAAAATAAAGAATAAAAAT
>OZ038508.1:7847455-7882455 GCA_964036315.1 Acanthosepion esculentum | reverse complement strand
TACATACAAATTATTTGTGAATTTTGACTCAGGAGCTCAGGCAGGATTAAAATTGTTCAGGAAGACGGGGCTCAAAGAGTTAAATGAAAAGCATTTTATATATATCTTGATATATAAAACATTTTATATCTCATTTTCCCATATATATATATATATATATATATATATATATATATATATATATTGGTGGTATCCTACTAATTTGCACCAGTTCAGGCAAACCAATTTTTAAACTATTAAAAGCTTAGTGAACCAGTTGTTGGATTATCTGAAAATAATCTTATATATTAATAGCCAACATATAATAGCTAAAACTATAATTAATACTATAGTTGTAAATTTTGCAGAGGCTGAAAGAGGATTTTCTGTGATGAACATAATTAAAGTAATCATCTTGAAGTTAAAAATATGGCAAATCTTCTAGTGATAAATTTGATAGGTCTTCCATTGGATATTTGGGATTGCAGCGATTCAGTTCAAATGTGGCTAAAAACCATAATATAGCTGATGACATTAGAGTAAAAAAGCATCCTACTTCTGAATAAAAATATAATGAAGACAGAATTTCAATCTAGTAATATCTTAATAAATAAATGTTTTCTATTAAATAATCAAAATGGTTTAACTCATTTCTATATTGTGATATTTTCCATTCTCAGATTAAAAAGAAAATAAGCTGAATAGGTTCCTAAAGATTACCTGCCTTTATAGAACTGGTTCCTGCAAATTTGGAATGCCATTATTGTGTGTATATATATATATATTATCATATATGATGATAGAGTGTATGTAAATATAAAAATGTACATTGAGGTTAACACTGAATATTTACAGTCTGTTTCATGCTTCAACACAATCTTTAGACCAGAATATATATATATATATATATACATACACATTCTGGTTTTTCTATTTTGATACAATAATATCAAAATTCACAACTCAGTGTTTCATGTTATAGCAATCATCATTATATCCATCTGACAATTGTTAATTCATGAAACTCTGAGTTGCAGATTTTGATATTATTGCATTCTATATATATATATATATATATATATATATATATATATATATATATATATATATATATACACACACACACACACATTATGAAATGGACAAAGTCCGACAATTATTTTAAGACATTTTTATGTTTAACATTCTTTTTATAGATACAAATATTTAAGTAAATGCTCTGTTTATAATAAACAGTATTAAACAACATTTACTGGCCTGAATGTCCGAGAAATTTTCATAGAAAATATTTATCCTCCGACAGGATTCGAACCTGTATCTTATACGGAACCGTCATTTAGCCTGACATGCTTTTTAACCGATTCGGCCACAGAGGATTGTTCGGTTGGCAAGGTCAAAGATTGAAGTTTATAAGCAATAAATTCGACCTTGCCAACCGAACGATCTTCTGTGGCCGAATCGGTTAAAAGGCACGTCAGGCTATATGACGGTTTCGTATAGGATACAGTTTCAAATCCTGTCGGAGGACGAATATTTTCTATGAAAATTTATCGGATATTCAGGTCGGTAAATGTTGTTTAATACTGTTTATTATAAACAGAGCATTTACTTAAATATTTGTATCTATAAAAAGAATGTTAAACATAAAAATGTCTTAAAATATATATATATATATATATATATATATATATATATGTTTCATCAAATGATATAGACATCTTGTTTCTACTTAATTTAATACTGATCCTTTTCTGTTGTCCAATCAGTTTCTTAACATTGAGATGAAATTCATCAAGGAATGCGCCATAGTTTTTTAACCCAAGCACTTTCGACTTTTTCTAAGATAATCTTTAGGGGTAAATTACAATCACAAACATGCGATTGTAACTATGATAACATCTGCATTCTGTTGTCATTGTGATTTTAAAAACCCAGGCGAACATGCTCTGTTTTTGTTATTTTAGAATTTTCACTTTTGTCTTGGATACTATCATGCAACCTACACACACACACACACACACATATATATATATATATATATATATATATATTATTTTGTATGTGCAGTACTTAGTTGAAAGTTCTCAATATCAGTGATAGAGCTAACATATTCAGTTGTATGGATATGAGTTTGTGACCATGGGTTTCACACTTCTGCGATCATCAAACTGATTTTTTTTAAATTGGATCTATTTATGCTTCTTTGGTGGTGGGAAGGGGAATTTCCCTCCGTGTCTGTTCGAGATGACACTCTCACACATATAGACACACACACACACACACACAGGTGTACACATTTTAATTCACACAAACGCATCCATATAAACAATCAAAGGCCAAGCACAAATACACATCCATGCACTTGGGCATACACATACATACACAATTTTAATTCTGTATCAGTGTTGTGACCATGTCTTTTTATGTGTGGTGATGTCCCGTTCAACAAGGGGTGGGTAGAGGCATTCTTGATACTTCTCAGATCTACCACTCGAGTTGTCAGACAAAACTTACACTTCCTCATACACACATACACTCCTATTTGTGTGGGTCTTTCGGTTCTGTTTGTAGGTATGGTGATGATTATGTATGTATTTTTTTGTTTGATGATCGCAAAAGCATGAAACCCAGGGTGACAAACTCATATCCATACAACTGGGTATATATATATATATATATATATATATATATACATACATCTGTAAAGAAAATTACCCAAAATTACTAACAAATTGAACAACTTGAATGTGATAGAAATGCTTTATACTTTGAAATGTTTACTGTATGAGTATTTTTCCTTTTTTTTCTGATGAAATTTTCTTCATACTTTGATTAGAGTTTGGAAGGCATCTTTTTCAGCTGCATGCACCTTTGGATCAGTAATATCTTAATGCAAGCTTGCTTATTCCAGTTGTTACTAAAATTTATTGTTTACTATCCAAATCAATCATTTATCATTTTATCGCCACCTATGGCAGGTTGCCACAACTTGTGCAGCTGAGTTCAATGATTTTAAGTCAAGATTTGTCCATTCCTGTTTGTCATAGCACCATTTACGTTTGGGACCGCGACTCCTTCCACTTAACATCTCTTCAAGACAAATCTTGCTTTAGCCATATTTTGCAATCCAAACAGTTTTCATTAAATAGCTTTTTTGATCTTCTCCATTAAAGTTTTAAGTTTATAAAAATATATTTATTGTAGTGCAAACATTTTTATGATGAAACTCAGGAATAAAATAGTTTCCCCGTTTCATTCTAAACATTGATCTCTTCTTTAGCACCTGTTGTCTATGTTGGTAAATCAATAAGTTCATAGCCTAACAATAGCAATGGCAATTTAACACAGAAAATTATTTTCCAACATAATCTTGTCACAGTTAGCTCCTCCTCATTTCCTTAACCCTTCAACAGGGGTCTCTCTCTCCCGGGTGTATAAATACTGACTGACCTTTTGCCTTTTCCTCTTTTCTCTGCTTACGCGCACATGTGAGCAACTATCTCGACTTCGGCAGCGGGCCGCAACCTCGCACGTGAGGTGAGGTATATAAAACTTTCTCTTAAAATTTCCAATATGTGAACTTTTATACACAACCAGCGTTTCCCATATTCTGGGAACACGCTAAAACAAAATACACACCCGTACGGACATTCAATTCAGCACACACAACTTTCCATACAGACTCTAACATTTTATTCATGTCTTCAATGTATTTGTAATTCGTGTATTAATCTATTTGTTATTAATATATATTTGTTCGCATACATGTATATCGGTCTTGTTTGTTTCTTTGGACTCCATTAAAGTCCAACATTCTTATGTAGCTGGACCGGCCAGCGGAAGCCTTAACCTA
This sequence comes from Acanthosepion esculentum, assembly GCA_964036315.1. Taxonomy (NCBI): domain Eukaryota; kingdom Metazoa; phylum Mollusca; class Cephalopoda; order Sepiida; family Sepiidae; genus Acanthosepion; species Acanthosepion esculentum. The sequence goes on along the minus strand of OZ038508.1, from coordinate 7,878,623 downwards.
GAGATAACTCATCTTCTATTCTCACATTCACACACCGCATGGTCCTCTACAATCTCATCCCTTGTCAAGGCACTTAATTCAATGATGATTAATAATAATTTCATAGGTTGAAAATTATACAAATATTATGATGTTTCCAACTCTACTGCTGCTTTAATTCCTGGGAAACAACCTCATTTAGTAACCTTCTGTCTTGAGTGGCTCTTGGACCATATCTTGTGTGAAAAGTAGTAAAAAAAGAAAGGGCTTTCAGAAGACATCTTTTACTATTCCAGTGCACTTTCAGATAGGTAAAATTTAACAGATGCTTTTTTTATCATTTCACTCCAAAGAAGGCAATAAATCCACTAAGACAGAAGTGTGTTACTGAGTGAAAGAATAAGAAAAAGAAAAGATTATAATGGAGCGAGAACAATAAAAGAGGAATCAAGAAGAGAGAAAATAATGATTGACATTATATTTAAATTTTTGAAGATCAAATTTTCGAATTGTTAATAAAATTTGTTTGCTCTCCAAATCGTCATCATTAAATATTAAATAACTTTAAAGAATTAAATTTATAAAAATATATTTACTGAAATGATGAATCCAAGAAATAAAATATTTTCCTGTTTATTCTTCTTCACCATCGATTGTTTATGTCGGAACATCAAAAAGTTCATAGCCTAATGACGAAATAACATTTTGTAAAATAATTTTTCAACATAATCTCATCCCCTGTGAAGGCACTTAAATCAGTGATTAATATAGTCTCATTATACTGTGAACATTTCAGATCAAAATTTGGAAATTAACTATGTGTCAATCTAGAAACTTATTAATTTATCTACACATTTCTTAGGTGGTCTGAAAGTACAATGGTCAGACGACATTAAAAGTCAATTTATCAGAAGATGAGACTCTGACATAGTTTCTCCATTCAAAGCTCAGTGAATTGTCATTTATTGATCCAACAATTTCTAGGATTAATATGGATGGAATACCAGAATGACCCAAGTTTTATCACTGAATTCTTCAATTCTTCAACCTCACCTATTACTGAAAAAATCTCATTTTCTTCTGTGATTACAATCCAAAATATCTAATCGTATTAGGCACCCAGTGACCAAAAAAAAAAGAAGAAGAAGAAGAAGAAGAAAAGTGGAGTTTTGAGATTAATTTGTTATTTATTTTCTTTTGTTTGTTTTCTTCATTTCTTTCTTTTACTCTGAAGACAGTATTTATTCTTATGAGAAATGGTTTCAAATCAAGAGCACAAGTTGTATGGCTACCATTCTTGAAAAAAAAATGATGTATCAGGGGATCATGGCAGGACAGTTAAGGGGTGGCCATGAAATAGAAGAATATGGTTCCATCATTGCAAGTAATTTGGTCAGTGCACATAAGTTGGATTTTTATAGTTGGAATTTCAGGATGCCTGAAGGTATCTCTTGATATACTTGGAAAATCACTTTCTTTAGTTGCTTTCACTTGTCCAGACCTTTACAACTAGGACACATTGTGCTACTTGCATGGAGTTGAAGCACTCTCATTTTTCTAAGAACTGTTACCTTGTTGAACAGACTACTGTTGATTGCATACCTGAAAACTACCATCTTAACCTCTTCAAGACAAGAGTCAATCACTATCTATCCTCCTTATCCTCATAATCATCATTTCTTACCACCTCCAATTGTAAGGAGGAAGTTTCATACAGACAGTTATTTCCCTGGAACTGGTCCTTTGTGGAACAGACTCCAGCATAAAAGCTTCTCTGAAGACTACAATCTTAACCTCTTCAAGACAACGGTCAATCACTATCTATCCTCATAATCATCACTTATTACCACCTCCAATTGTGCAAATAACCTTTGACAAAAGGTATGAATCCACCTATTCTCCTCCCAGCTATGGGTTAATTAGTAAGATTTATATCACTAAACCATTATTACCTCAAAGAAAATTCTTACAATCTAAAACTATTTTCTAACTTTAAATAATGTGCAAACACTTGAAAAGCCATAAAAAATGAATCAATCATACACCATAAGCATATTTTTTTAATCATCTCACCCCATGAAAGGCATTAAAGCCACTAAAACTCAATTTATTAGCTAGTGTAAAAGAATAAGAAAATAGAGAAACATTATTAAAGAGTGAGAACAATAGAAGAGCAATCAGGACAACTGTAGATAATGATTGATATTGCATTTAAATTTTTGAAGATCAAATTTGGCTGGAAAAATATGGAGCCAGATGAGTGAAGAGTGTAAGAAAAGAAAACTGTTAGCCTCTAACCAAATCAAGGGTGAATTGATGAGACCTTGCTGCCAATCTAGTACTGCACAAATTCATATCTGAACAATTACCATGAAATTATTTATAGAAAAGGCACAGAGAAGCTACATTACAGGGGTGAGAAAGTGACTGGAGTTGATATTCCAGCTCAGGGTCAGTAATATTACTTATTCTTCTAAATTCTAGATTCTTGATAAACTCTTTGGATTTTATCAAGAATTATTAGATATACAGCAAGAGCATTGGGCCATATGTGGCAGCAATATTCAAGACATGGAAGAATGGTAATTATATCAATATGTAAGATAGATTCAGATGAGAAAAATCGTCTAGTACAACACAGTGAACCAACTTCCTTAGCAGCAGATGTAGCAATGGATTCAATATAATCTTTCTACTTCATATCAGCCAAAAATGTAAGCCCAAGAAGGTGCAACAAGTCACTTTCATGAAGGTTAGAATCAGCCATACTGGTGGGAGGCAGGAAGAGGTCTTTCATGGGATTGATAGAGAGATTAATTGTTGTCATTTATTTTGAGTGCTTCTTGGACTTTGTATTACGTAAAATTTCTTCTCCCAGCTACTTCCATCTTCGTTCATTTTCTTCTTTTGTTATTTTTTTTTCATTAATATTTCCTTGTTGGAACATTTCACATTCTCTTAAGTGTAAAAGAAAATAGATTTACTTTTTATATAATCAAAAAATGGGACCTCTCTGATTGGCAAACAAGTTATTTCTGTAACTACACACTGGTTTCAAGAAATAAGGTCCGTACTTCAAACTGATGTTATCCTTTTGTTAAAAAAAAAAAAAAAGTCAACAAAGAAAAGGAAAATCCCCTATACCTGATGACCACTAGTTTGACCTGTCATCTGCAAACTGGCAACAACCACACAGCAGACCACCTTGCTGCTGAAAGAGACATTGTCTGCCAGGACCTCCATCTGATTAATCTGGCACTGGAGGATGTATCAACACTCTGCCAAGACCATGTGAGATAGAGAGACAATGTGGCTCAACACAGATTTAGCAGTAACAGGGACAGCATTTAAAAAGATATATAAACAGAAAAAAAGTTGGTTAAAAATCAGGTCAAAGAGGTCATCTTTGAGTGCAGTATTTAAAAAGCAGGAATTTCTCAGAATATGTTGACGCTAATATACTGATTCCCGCTCAACATGTTTACCAAAGTGCTTACAAATAGACTTTTAATAGCATACATGATTATGCATTTGCATAGGCATATATCCTCTGAATGGACATGTATTTATATGCACAAATATTAAGAACAAACAGGTAATAGAATAAAACATTTCTGAACTAAAAAAATGAAATGCTAGTAATTTTAATGAAGGTGAAATCAGTGCTGACAGATAGAAAATCTCAGATCAATTAATTTTGCAAGGCATCCTATTAAGAATTACTTCCTTTCCATTTTTTTTTGTCTATTGTTGAGCAATATCTAAATTAAAAAGAGATAAATAAATAGATAAAAACACAAAATCCAAGTAAATAAAATAGCTTCAGGTAATGAGGATACTATAATAGAGAAATTATTTCACTGCAGCTTCAAGGGTCACCAGTCAAACATGATCTCTGGATAATTAACGGCACCTCATAACGAATCTTTCTTCATTTCTTTTTTTGAACATTTGTAAATTTTTCAATCATTATTTTTTTTTATATATATATATATATATATATATATATATATATATATAATTCTTCCTTTTTTTTTTTTTTTTTGAAGGGTAGGAGTCTATTTTCTGGTTCCTTACTCAACTTGTCTGGCATTTTTCTTTAAAACTCCTCTTCTCCCAATCATTTTCTTTACAGCTCTTTTTTGTTTTCTCATCAGGTGCCATCATTTTAACGTTTTTAAGTATTTTTACTTTCTTATTATTTAGGCCATTACCATTTTTTTCTCTAATATATTGTGCCCCTTGGAACTCTCCAGAAAAGAAGAAAAGAAAAAATACAGCAAACTTTAACTAATGAATCTGTATTTATTTACTTTTTCTCTAAGATTAATCATATGGTTTATGAATAAGCTTAAATGCATCGATAACAAAAGTCAAAAACACCAAACTGATTCACCATATACTTACATACATACATATATATATATATATATATATATATATATATATATATATATATATATATGTGTGTATGTATGTATATGTGTATATGTGTGTATGTATGTATATGTGTATATGTATGTATGTATGTATATGTGTATATGTATATATGTATGTATATGTGTATATATATGTATATATATATATGAGTATATATATTTACATCTATATACTTGTGTGCATGTACATATATTGTTTTATCTATTTACTTATTATCTTTTTTTGTGGAGGAGGAGGTGTTATTGTTTGTAAACATGTTTTCAAATCAGCCACTGGCTTAAATGTTGTAATCAGAAAGGTTCCATCAATTTTGATGGGTTTATGCCTGATCAGGTCACAGTGATAAGACTCATTAAGAAGTGTCTTGCTTCTAATGATCAAAACACAGGCAAGGACCTAATTGCTCCAAATTTTTATCTTTTTAAATGTTTTCTTAAAATTTTAGCTTAATTTCTTACAAAATTGTTTACAAAAGCAGATTCTGAAAGATACACATATAATAATAATGATGATGATGATCATAATAATCTGCACTGGAAAATTTGCAACTTGTACGGGAAGGAAACTGAAAGAAACTAGTACGAACACCACCCAGACCCGGTTACGGAGACAGAACCTGTTACAATTCTATGGGACTACACAATACACACTGACAGAACAATCAAAGCCAACCGCCCAGACATTATTATTAAAGACCACAAACAAAACAAGTGCCTCCTTATTGATATGGCAGTCCCTGCAGACTGCAATGTATCTTTGAAGATATTTGAAAAACTGTCTAAATACAAGGACCTTGAAATAGAAATCTCAAAAATGTGGCACATGGGAACATCAACAATCCCTGTTGTAGTTGGAGTCCTAGGATTGGTTGGAAAAGATTCCAGTAGACTAATTGAAGGGATCCCTGGAAGTCAATGCCTCAAAGAGATACAAAAAATTGTTCTGACAAGTACAGCCCATACTTTACGAAGGGCTTTATCTATGTAATTATTTAATTTTTTTTTATTTATTTTTTTTATTTATTTTTTTTTCTTTGTAGTGGAAAGTGTCATGATGCCATTTCTAACCTTAGGTCCCTGGGCTGGACCCGGAAAGAAATGTGTAAACGCCAGATATCAAAAGAAATAAATAATGAGATATATATATATATGTGTGTGTGTGTGTAGATATGCGTGTGTGTGTGAGTGTTTGAATATGAAGATGGTGCAATATGTATTGGGAAGACGTTTTTAGACTCTACAGACTAAGTTCAAATTCCAATTGAATTACATCATTACATACTAATGTCCTTCATAAAAATTATTATTCCATCAAATATGGGTAAAATTGCAAAGTAGATCGATTTCTTTAGCCTTAGTAGGGCAACCAGTATAGGTGAAGGACAACTCTAAATTTTAAATGCCCTACTAATATCTCATGGGCTGGTATGATAGATTAAGGCCTATTATATATGTCAGATCTTGGGAAAGTCATGAGGTCTGCAGTGCACTGGGAAAAATCTGATGTAAATAAATAATATATGTAAGATTTCAGATAGAATATATCTGTGAAACGATAATATGAATAATGACAAAAACTTATTTTTGCTGATGTGTTTCATCCTCTGAAGGACTTTATCAAGGCAAATGCAAATATTTCATATGACAAGAATTTATATACAAAAGAAAAAATGTTATTAATTTTTCAAAATTTTTAAATTTAATGTTTGTTCTTAAACCAATAACATTTTTTCTTTTGTATATAAATTCTTGTTATAAAATAAAATTCTTGCATTTACCTTGAGGACGAAACACATCAACTAAGATAAGTTTTCCTTTTGTCTTTATTCGTAAATATTATGGGAGGAAAGATAGGCAGTATGTCTGGCAAGCTCCTGATAAGTCTTGTGAAGAGAAGAATTTGAAACCAACAGTTAAATGTGGCAGTGGTAGCATTATGATATGTAGGTGCTTTGCTGCAACAGGCAAAATAGTACACACTGACAGCACAATGGGCACTGCAAGATATCAAGCAATTTTGAATGAAAGTGTCTTACTCTTGGTTCAAAAGTTGAGTTTATGTCAGGGCAGGACCTAAAGCATGAAAAAAATCCTCAAAAGAATGAGTTTGAAAAAGGAAATTTCAAGTCTTGGGACGGCCCAGTCAAAGTCCTGATCTAAACCCAAGTGAAAATTTGTGGTTCAAGTTAAAGAAGGCAGTACATGCAAAAAACCCAGGTAATATTGAGAAATTGTGGGAGTTTTGCTAAGAAGAATGGTCAAAAATTGATGCTCACTACTGCTAGAAACTTCTGAAAAATTATAGAAAAGACTGACTGCTGCCATGTCCACAAAAGGAGGGGTCACCAAATATTAAAAGTAAGGGTAAACTTGTCTTGAGTTTTAATTTCTAATTAATAATTTTCTTTTTAATCCCAGCATGTTAAAAATTTTTGGAAGTGGTTGTAATTCATTTAAAAAAGTTTTTCTTATCTCTATCTATAAAAGGCAGCATGTGTGTGTGTGTAATGAATGCATGGCCGCAATTTTCAATGGATTTGCACCACAATTTACATACACATGCCCCAAGTTAGTAGAAAGGCCAAGACAGACTTTGCATTTCCCAACTCCCATCGATAGTGGAAATAATCGATTTTTTCATGCTTCTACGGTAGTTTTCATGTAGTTTGCGGCCATTTTCTACTGGCCAGAGTGAGAGCCTATAGCTGGCTGCCACAAATAGGCAGGAAGACTCTATTGGCCAACAGCTGACTGAGACAAATGTTAACTAGCACGCAAAAACAATCGATAGCTGCATTCGTCACAAGTGGGAAAAATTTAAATCTGCATGGCACTTTACTCCAATTGGCTCATTCACTTGCTTAAACTCAACGTTGATTCCAATTCCACAGAATTGGGCTTGGTTTTTCCAGTTACGAGTCCTTTTTTAAAGCTGATCGTTTTGTGTTCATTTTGTTTAGTTCTTTTTTCGTAACAGATTTAATGTTTAGTATAGAGCTTAGAAAATATTTGCAGTGTGAGATAGGCAAGAAGTAAGGCATGTAGCAACATCAGCACGGCAAAGGGCACTCCTTTAAAGGCAAGGAAGAGCAAAAATATTTTAAGTCAAGTGATAGCGATTGCTGTATGAGTCGTACAATTTTTTAATCAAGCACGGGCAACTCCGAGCCATGCTGCTAGTATATATATATTTGTAAGTGTGTGTGTGTGTTTTAGCAGCAGTTATTCATTTAAGTAAGTTTTATTGAAGACTACAGACAGTATCGTATTATATTCTTTCTTTCTTTCCTTCCTCATCAATATTTTTTTATTTTATTTTTCTTACAGTCTGGTCCACCCTGTACAAGGCCCTGAGACCACTCAAGGTAGAGGGTTAAGTTGGGGTTAGTTTATATAACTAGGAGGGGAAGATAACAGTTGATCCTAGACTGGAAGAGGTTAAGATTGTAATGATTGGGGATAACATCCTCCTGGATGTCTGTTCCATAGTGCAGTTGTTTAACATTTTCTTTTATTTTTGTATAAGGTGGCAGATATTTAATTCTAGAGAATGCTTCATAAACACTCTGTGACAAGTTCAGTGAGGAGTTAGGCAGTCTCTCAGACATTGCAGATGATAATGTAAGGTCCATGTCACACCAACACTAGCTGATGGAAATTAACAATTGTGCTGAATATAATGTAATACTAAATATAAAAAATCCAAGTCTCCAACCCAGTGAGGAGTTGGGAAGTTTTTCAGACATCACAGATCTCAATGTAAGATGATGGCTCTGGAGTCATACCCATGTACACACCCATACTGGCGGATAAGAACTGACGAAATCCGGAGTTAAATAAGATATAATATTAAACATGACATATTTAAGTCACGTATTTACATTATTGATCAGCACCTCTATTTCTTTAAAGTGTTTTTAACCACTATTGGTCGTTTACAAGAACAGGAATTGACATATAGTTTTGAATTTCAAGAAAACAATTACTTGCATTATTCGGACTGTTATCCTCATCTTCATTGCCATATTCATAACATTTCGGCCATTGTACCCTCCAGCCTTCTTTGAATGTTTGAAATTTCAAACTGAGCCCTTTATCTCATCCACTGGGATAGATTGTTCTACTTCCATGTGCCATGCCTCTTCGGGGTGTCTCAGTTATTTCTCTTTAACTCAACTCTTGGTTCACCCCTGGTATTGAACTCACAACTCTTTGGGTCTAGTCACTGGATCTAACCAACATCTTTATCCACTGGGCCATGTGTTTTTGAGGATAATAATGTAAATACTGCAAGTAATCATAATACCTCATCTCAGAGATATAGACAGATATTGAAGAAAACACTTTACAGAAATGTTCTAAAAACAAAATCTTATGATCAAATAACAAATAAATCAAAATATTTCTTTGTAACCTGAATAAACATTAGCCTAGCTGATACCTCAAACTTATATATAAGAACCACAAAAATATGTGAGCCATTTTTTTGGAAAAAAATGTGGGGAATCTTACATTCGATCAAAAATGTCAAGCAGAAATATATAAATTGCAGAATGATATGAATAATTTTCCTAAAATTAATAAAATTAACACTTTTCTTCTCAGTACATTTTGTATTTATTTTATATTAATTAATGAAATTTTATAAATTCATTTAAATGACGCTTAAAGTCAGAAAGAGACAATTACAATTTTTAGGGCACATAATGAGAAAAAAGGCAAGAGGGATGGAGGAAAGCTATGAATAACCGACCTGATGAACTTGTGTAAATGGTTGGCAGAACGGGGGTTAGGAGAGACAGCAAAAAGACAAACATTGCTAAAAGCTATAAAGGACAGGAACCATGATCACCCATGTCCTAAAAGAGACCAAACACATAAAAGAAGAAATGTTTTAAGGTGACTGACTGTTTGTCATATGACCAACAAGTTTTGATTTCATTTGTTAACGACAGAAATGAAAGGTCAAATGTCATTGTTATTTTTAAAACTGTAAATAGTCCTATTGCATTTGTTGAATAAAGATAAGAATTATTACTTTGATTACTTATTTAAGAATTGTGATTGCTTTTGTTTTCTGTAATAATTGGTCTGATAAAATGAAGAATTTAAATATTATTATCTGTCATCTCATATTAGGAATTTTAACAGACAACTTATTCTGTAACAAAATAAATAATTTTTGGTGCCTATCTGAGCAAATTGCTGAAAGAAATAACTTCCCTAAAGTTACAATTAAACTGTCGATGTTACTGCTTTTATAACTGCATGTTTGTCACATGTTCTCCAAGGTTTCTTTTCATTGGATAAAATTCAGAATTGAAATAATGATACTTTTAGATTCATGTTATGAACAAAGAATATGAAAGAAAAATTTTAAAATCATTATAAAAAACACAGTATTTATTTATCTACATTAATCAACTATGAAAGGATATTAGAAGACATTGAATATTTTGGCTTCTCTTATCTTCCAGGCCAACAAATAGGGAATAATAAGTCTCATGTGACTAACAGATTAGCAAAACAGATTTAGTTTTACTTATCATTACTACCATTAATCAATGGATTCAATGAGTAAATATCAAACTTTATGGGTGGGCGTGTTTAATGAATGTAAAAAAAACATTTTTGTTCATACCACATAATAGACAACATTATTTTCTTTTTATCCAAAATATTTTTAAGGTTGTCAGATGAATGAGATTTTGAATTCTTTTAATTCAAACTTAATACTTTAGATATAATGAGATGCAATAATTACACAAAGCAAATTTGGCTTTTATGCCTTTAAATATCAGTTATATGCATTTACATAATCTTGACACACTAATCAGGTTTGTTTGAGTAGACATCTTTGTTTTGTAAAACATAATCAGGATTCTTTGAATAGACATCTCTGTTTTGTAAAAAATAAAATAAATAACTCCTGCGGATTTGAATCAACCCACAACAAAGAAAATGGTGAGAAATGTTTTTAAATATAAAAATATAAAATATTTTTATTTTCCTCTCTTTACAACTACTTTTTCTCAGCATGGATGAGTTCCTCTTTTATGTCTTTGAAAATTCCTTTTGATTTTCCCATCATGCCAAGCAAAGAGGCAGGGAGTGGAAGGTAGACCTTAAAATGAAGTACAGATTACCCAAAAAGATGCCTCTACAACAATGGCATCAATTTCTGTAATATTCATGCTGTTTAAAGGGTCATTAATCTTCATGTATGTGTTGCAGATTTGAATCAAGCCACAACAAAAAAAAGGCAAGAAAGGTTTTCAAATATAAAATATTTTTATTTTCCTCTCTTTACAACTAAATTTTTCTCAGTGTGTATGAGAGCTAAAGTTCCTTGTTTGTAGTTGTTTGTTTAGATTAAATGAAATGTGATTTCTTCACATATATGTGCGAGAAAAAAAGAAATGGTGAGAGGCAGGAGGAAAGTGTAAGTGTCACGTAGCTTGGCGAGGCAGAGTGTAAATGTTTGTAGCTTAGGGAAGAAGAGTGTATGTGCCACATATTTTGGTGAGTAAGAGTGCAAGTGTCACCTAGCTCAGTGATGTATATGGGTGAATGAGTAAGAGGATCTCTGATAAGTCATGGTGTCATGAATTTGCTGCAGTATGTTGCTGCTCCTTCTCCTTCTTGGTTTTGTTCATCTAGAGATTTTACTTAAATACTCTTCAAAGGGATCATGAAGCATGTTCTTTTTTTATTGTCAGCAGGAACATGACTCATTGGTTGAAAAATGTTAAATGCTTATTTTCAAAGGATTAATTTATAACTAGAATAATGTGCAGATACTCCGACTCAGAAACTATTTTTTTGGCATTTGATGATTGGCTGTCTTGGTCTTTACCTATGTCTCTGCTCCACATAACTTTTGACGCAAATCTGAACAAACTGCTGAAAGAAATAATTTTTCTAAAGTTACAATTACGCTGTAGATGTTTAATACTTAATATGTTTATCACATCAGAGTCTGTCTATATTTCTGAGATGAGGTATCATGTACAGTATTTACATTAGTCGGACTATTGTCCTCATCTTTGTCGCCATATTTGTCACAACGTTTCGGCCGTTGTACGCTCCGGCCTTCTTCAGGTAGTTGGAATTTCGAACTGAACCCTTTATTTCGATCACTGGGTTAGACTGTTCTAGTTCCACGAGCCATGTTTGATGGATGTCAGTTATCAGTTATCTCCTGGTAATTTTCCCTCTGAAAGTTCTCCACTGCCTGAACCGGGTATTGAACTCACACTCTTTGGGTCTGTCACTGGATCTAACCAACGCCTTTATCCACTGTACCATGTGTCCTTGAAGAAGGCCGGAGCGTACAACGGCTGAAACGTTGTGACAAATATGGCGACAAAGATGAGGACAATAGTCCGACTAATGTAAATAATGTTTATCACATGCCCACCAAGCTTTCTTTTTATTGGATAAAATTCAGAATGGAAATAATGATACTTTTAGATTCATAAGAAATCCTATGTACAAAGAATATGAAAGAAAAATTTAAATATAATTATTGTCATCTATTATCTAGTATTTTAACTGACAACTTATTCCATAACAAAATAAAATAAATAACTTTTGGTGCCTATCTGAGCAAACTGCTGAAAAGATAACTTCCCTAAAGTTACAATTAAACTGTCGATGTTACTGCTTTTAATGCTGCATGTTTGTCACGTGTTCTCCAAGCTTTCATTTCATTGGATAAAATTCAGAATTGAAATGATACTTTTAGATTCATGCTATGAACAAAGAATATGAAATATGTTCAGTTGTTGGCTGAACTGAACAACAGGGTCTCCCTGCACAAAAGCAACATAAAATTACCAGACAACAGAAAATTTTTTGTATCACAGCACATCTTTAAATGTAACCAGGGTAAATTTAATATCATGCCAATATATCAAACAGACAATTATTCTTACCTACAAATACAAGAAAAAAAACTTCATAAACAAATTCAAACCGGAACTAAATAGATCATGACCCCGCACACAACATGCACACATAGTGACCAAATACAGTGACCAAGCCATTCCCATACATGCACACACTCTCACATGTGGGCATCTGTGGAACACAAAAAATCTATATATATATATATACATATATATATGCCCGCATATTGGCGAAAGCAGGGGAGCTACTCACGCAAGCCCCACACAACTTAGAAAGTATGTGTGTATGTATGTCTGTATATATGTGTATGTGTATACTAGTCCCATGTAACTTGGGAAGTATGTGTGTGTACATATGCGTGTTTGTATTTGTGTGTGTATGTACAGATTCCTTGTGGTGGGATGGTGTATGTATGTGTGTATATGTACAAATGTGTTTACTAATTCCTCGTAGTGTAACAGTGTATGTATTGAGGGGGAATATACACACACACATATATACGCATGCTGACAGAAACACATGAAAATGAAAATAGATCTAAGAACACACAGGGGTCACTAAAACATTAAAAGATAAGATACCGACAACTAATCCATCACTTCTCAAACCAACCTTAATTGTTTTATGACCCTTCCCTCAGAACTCTTCACTGCCATTTCAAGAAAGACATTCCGATTACCAACACAAAAACAGAGAATGTCTTGTATCGAGAATATTTAACATTGAAAAACATAAAGAAAAAATTAATTATTTTTAATAATATATGGAAATCTTCCCCCTTTACCTGAAGACGGTCGCGAGACCAGAAACTCGTGTAGTAAAATATTTTTAAAAAATCCACATTACAACCAAAAACGTTTGTGGTACCTCTCTTCTTTTTAATATACACACTTTTCTCTCGTTGGGACCACTATAACCTCTTCCTTTTATTTATATATATATATATATATATATATATATATATGTATGAAAAAGAAGAGAGAAATAGCAAACATTTTTGGTTGTAATGTGGATTTTTTTTAATATTATGTTTTATTTGCCATAATCTTGCTACACGTGTTTCCGGTCTCGCGACCTTCATCAGGCAAAGCATGGAGATTTCCACATATTATTAAAAATAATTAATTTTTCTCTTATGTTTTTTGATGTTAAATATTCTCAATATGAGACATTCTCTTTTTTGTGTGTTTTTGACCCAAATGTCTTTCTTTTTAATAATAGTGGAAATCTCCACCCTTTGCATGATGATGGTCGCGAGACCAGAAACATGTGTAGCAAAATTATGGAAAATAAAGCATAATATTTTTATTATGTCATTATTTTCTCTCTGAATTCATGTGCTATCTATTTTAGCAGTTGCTGCTGTTGGTAGTCCTCAACTGATGTGGTTTCTGTTAAAAAAAACATGATACAAGAACTGGCGATTGATGATCCAGAATGCTGTTGTCTCCAGCAGGCACTGAACAGAAGCAAATTAATGAAAATAAAATAAGTAATAATATGCAGATTTGATTTCTAATATCCATCCTAATTATTCATTGACTGATCAGCTTGTTCTGCTTTCAGTTGAAATTTATAAAATCTCTCACTTAAAACAATTATGTATAATATATACGTTTATTTATTTGATTTAAATTGTAGTGAGTCCTTTGATATTTGATGGAGCAAAACTTTGTTTCTAAGGAAGAAGGAAAGAAATGACTGCTAGAGAAACCAGTCACACGTGTCGTGTGAAGAAGTTAATCAGTTATCTGCTTAAGGCATTTTTACCCACAGTGCTGAGAAAGGACAGCAGTTTGGCTCCATATCTATTCTGAAGATGACAACTACTACCAAGGTCTGATTTCTAAACTACCCACAACCGAACCAAAACAGACTTTCTCCCAACAAACTTTTGCTATAACAAATATCAAAAGAACTCACTCCAATCTAAATCAAATAAATAAATATATATTATTTGTTTATCTCCTTGAATCACTTGCATTATTTACATTACTCAGACTGTTATCCTCATCGTCATTGTCATATTCATAACACTCCGTCCTTTTTCAGGTAATTGGAATTTCAAACCAAAACCTTTATTTCATCCATTGACTAGACCCAAAGAGTGGTGGGTTCAATACCAGGCCACAGCAGTGGTGAACCAATTCTTGGAGAGTTGAGTTAAAGGGAAATAACTGGAAGAGGCATGGCATGTGGTAATAGAACAATCTACCCTGGTGAATGAAATAAAGTTTTTGGTTCAAAATTCCAATCATCTGAAGAAGGCCAAAGCGTGCAACAGCCGAAATGTTGTTAATATGGCAATGAAGATGAGGATAACAGTCTGATTAATGTAAATAATGCAAGTAATCATAACACCTCATCTCAGAGATATAGACAGATATCCTTGAGTCAGTATGTTTTATTTCTGAAGTTCCAATAAAAAAAATATCCCAAGAATATCTGGCACTTCTCCACAAAGTCTTTTAAGACGATGCATTTGATATCAGGGAATTAATGAGAGTAAATATATATATATATATATATTGTTTCTAGTGTTATATCATAAGCTAATTATTACTATTGGAAGCCTGTCGCAAATAAATTAAAATAAGTAACATCCTCTGTATATCTTATTTCATGTACAATATATTTAAAACATGTTAGGGTGTTAATAAACTTTTGTGAGTTCCAAAATTTAAAATATCAATGTGTAATTTTTCAACAAGATTAACTTTGTTTTAACTGTTGGCATTCAAACTATTTTCCTCACCTTTGTTGCTATTTTCATAATGTTTCATTAATCATGCCTGCCAACCTTCTTTAAGCGCTTGTCAATTCAGGTAGCCCTCAGGGAATTTCAAACTGAGCCCTTGATCTAATCTATGGGTGCAGATTCTTCATGTCCCACTGTATCCATGTCTTCGGATCTCTTGTTTTGTACTTATTTAGTACAGCTTAGTTAATGTTCACCCTGTTTTCACTGGGTCTCTATGTCCTGGCCCAGGGATTGAACTTACAATTACTATGTCACCAAATTCATCAACCAATTATTTTATCCACTCAGCTATTGTCCTGTAAGACAATCCAGAGTCTAGTAACATGGAGCCTGGAGCCATATCTGTTTGCTCTGATATCACTGCTACTGCAATCCCACTTTACTGTATTCACTATGCTTTTGAGGCCTTGCTGTCAGTTCTTTATTTATTAATGTCTCCCATATTATTTCTATGCTAGGCCTACTGAAGAATTCTGGAGAGTAAAAAAGCCAAAATGTTTTGAAAATAAGAATAATATAAATAATGATAACTCCTTATCCTGGAAATTCAGACAAATTGGAGATTATATTACTAGAAAAGAATGCAAAAAAAAAAATGAGGTAACAGCAACTGGAACAAAATGCTAATTAGCTAGAGCTAATCATACTAGATGATTGCTTGGTAGGATGAATTCAATACACACAGGATGCTCTATTCTTGCCACCTTATGTCAGACTAAGCTAAATTTAATAAACATCTAAAAATAACATGGTGCCCTGGCTACATGAATTTAAGCATGCTACTAATTTGGCAAATATTTTTCACCATTTTACTTTTGAACTAGCTAGATGTAACTGCCACTGTTACTCTAACAGATTCTTTTTTCACACTTCTCACATGTGGAACTCGCTTCCAATTTCTTGCTTCTCTTTTCTGTTCTTTCTTTTTCTTCTTCTCTCCTTCCTCTCATCTTTTCTTTTTCTACTCCTTTCCTCCCTTTTATCTCTTCTTTCCCACTCCTTTTAAACCTCTTCTTTTTCTTCCTCTCTCCTCCTTTTCATCTATTTCATCTTTTCACTATTCAAAAATTGAAATCTTCTGTCTTCCTTTTTTGCCCTTTCCTCAGTCCTCACCATTATCAGTCTTTTCTTTCACTTTCACTATCTGTAACTCCACCTGCATACTAGTGGTATTGCCAACTTGCTTGAGATGAAACAATTAAAAAAAATAAAATAATGAAGTCTTGAGTACAGTTTTCCTTTAGCATGTGAGTGATCATGCCTCACCACAACTTCCTATCTTTTGTAGCTTTAAGTAATATTTGTCCTTTTATTAACTCTTATCTCTTGAACACTAATTTAAACATCTTTTTAATTAGGAATATGATTTTATTTTCTAAGCACCTGACTGAAATTTGTTGCATGTAATTTTCTTTTCTGTAATACCAATACTTTAAAAATGAATGAGGCATTTTTGTAGTATGAAACAAGTGATAAAATTAACAATTCTT
Organism: Acanthosepion esculentum; assembly: GCA_964036315.1. NCBI lineage: Eukaryota > Metazoa > Mollusca > Cephalopoda > Sepiida > Sepiidae > Acanthosepion > Acanthosepion esculentum. The sequence continues at coordinate 7,862,043 of OZ038508.1, read as the reverse complement.
CTTTTGTCTTTTTCTTTATGAGATTCTGCCCATTTTTACCTTTCCTTAGTACTGGGTGTATCAGTCCATCTGAATAAATTGGTTTCACAGACAGATTGTTCTCTAACAGAATTGATAAAAGAACTGAAAATTTTCAAAGTGGAAGAACTAATTAAGCTTAGCTTAATTTTTAAAAATAATCACAGACAGTTTTGACATAATGAAAGATCTGTTATCTTCATGGTGAAAGATGCCAAATATGGTACACACAATCATTTTCAGATGAAAATCATATAAATTTCTAATGGACAGAAATATCCTCATCTGCTTTGAAATTTAAAGAAAACAAATGTTGTGTGATGTGAAATTTTAAGATGAGTCATTATCATCTGAACTTGTTTGGACGAATATCTCAACCATCCCCATTGTCGAATATTTTAAGATGATTCATTATTTTACAACTCGTTAGAACTAATATCTTTATCCTTTTTATCTTAATTTAATTTCTGTTGCTCTATTCTTCAGCCTTCCTTTGGGCCTAATATTCTGAACCAATTCATTATCATTATTCTACAAGTTGTAAAGGGAAAAAATTAAGGAATATAAGGGAAAATAGGGAGTGAAAAAGGAAGAAAAATTAGAGATGAAAGGGAGGAGAGAAGAAGAAAGAGAAGAATTAAAAGAGAGAAGAGAAGAAGAAGAAGAAAATATGAGAGGGAGGAGAAAAGAAAAAAGAATATAATAAAGGGAGAAGAGAAGAAGGAAAAGAAGAGATGAAATCTGGGGAGAAGAAGAAAAAGATGAAATCTGGGGAGAAGAAGAAAAAGATGAAATTGGAAAGAGAAGTAGAAAAAGAAGAGATGAAATAGGGGGAGAGAAGAAGGAAACGAACAAACATTTAAGACTTTGTTGCTGTATTCAGGGTTAACTTTATTTTGGGCTGCAATTCTCTTATATAAAAAAAGGCTACCAAAATTTTAAGTTTTTGCTTATTATTATTTTGATGATGTACTAATGTATTTTTGACAAATATTTTGTCTAAACTGTGAATGTTTCAAAGGAATATGAGTGATCCTTTAAATGTTCTGAGATTGAACTATGCTCATTCAAGTGAAACGTAAGCTGTCTTATCAACGTCATCATTATAAAACCAACATATGTATTAACAGTTTTATCAGAGATGCAATCTCCCAAAGGACATTTAAATTGATATACAATGAGTATCTTTTGTAAGATGCTAGTTAACGCAGAATAATTGTTCGGGACGATTAGGCTGGTTGTATTAAATTTAGTATAGTATATAATTAGTTTTATTTTTTTACTTGGATCCCTGGGGGATATATTAGTGTTTATTAGTCATTTAAAAAAAGTTTTCTCTTGCTTATAATTATAATGCATTTGATTACAGTATAGTAGTTTGCTATGTTTACAGTTATTACATTTATTATTATGTTTACAGTTATTATGTTTATTATGTTTACAGCTATTATATTTATTATTGTTTACAGTTATTACATTTATTATTGTTTACAATTATTACATTTATTATTGTTTACAGTTATTACATTTATTATTATGTTTACAGTTATTACATTTATTATTGTTTACAGTTATTACATTTATTATGTTTACAGTTATTATGTTTATAGTTATGCTTATGTTTACAGTTATTACATTTATTATTGTTTACAGTTATGTTTATGTTTACAGTTATTACATTTATTATTGTTTACAGTTATTACAGTTATTATGTTTATTATGTTTACAGTTATGTTTATTATGTTTACAGTTATTTGATGTTCATTTTTATTTATGTTTATATTCCCAATAGGTTGTCTAATTTGTTCATCAGTGTTTTTAAAGTAAATTTCAAAAGCAATATTTAGATATTTGTAGTTATTGAACCACATAGATGTTGTTTTCTTCTATTACCTTTCAGCATCTTTAAAGCAGCTTCTTGTTTCCATTGTCTCAGAATTTCTTCACAAGAATTTTTGTAAGGATCAAAATAAATGATGATCCAAAGGTGCAAGTGTAGTAGGAGATAATATCCAACCTGTAGCAATTTCTGCCAGGTGTATAAAGAAATGTGACACTTGGCATTGTGTTAATTAAAGACAACAACTCTTCTGATTGGCCAATTCCAGACACTATTCCTGACTTACTTCTTTTAAACTATGCAAATGTCAACAGTACTTGTCTGAATTTTTTTATCCCAATCAAGGCAATAAAGCCACTAGGACACAAGGGGTTACCGAGGGTTAGAGAATATGAGAAAAACTACTATTAAGAAGAGAGGACAATAAAAGAACAAGAATTAAGAAGATAGAAGATAACGATTGACATTCCATTTAAATTTTTGAAGGTCAAAGTTGATTGAAGAAGAGAGTTCCACAAGCAAGAAGTGCGATAGAAGAAACTGTTAGCATAGAACTTACGAATACATCCAGCCATTTCAACTGTAAAATGATGAGACCTTGCTGCCAATCTAGTACGGCACTTAAATTCATAAAGTCTAGGAACCATAGAGGAAAGTTCATTAAATTCTACTTTGGATTTTATCAAGATTCTCAAAATATATAGCAAGTGCAAACCAAACCAGATGTGTCAGCAATATTCAAAGCGGCAGTGAATGGTAGACTTATAAATATGTAAGATAGATTCTAGCAAGAAAAATTGTCAAGCACAACTCAATGAATAAACTTTCCATATCTGGAAAGGCTCAATTAAACATATGTCTTTGGAATGTTTGTGACAAGGTTGGTAGAATGTCAGTGAGAAGTCTTTTACATGAATATACACTTTTGCTCAGTAAAGTCTTGCCAAAGAATTCACAAAAATTATTTGCATCTGAAATCATTGTCAAATTCAAAGGAACCTACAATCCTCATTCAATGCATTACATCCCACTTTGTTGCCTTCTATGTTGTTTTGATTGACAATTTTAGTGAAGAAGTAAACTTCCATCCCCTCTATCAGTTTCATCCAATAACATATAACATTATTCCATCTCTTCACTATTGTGGTGATAGACTATTTCCATGTAGGAAACAGCAAGTAGCTCTTCACATTTAATTTCATTTCTCATTTTTCTTCTTTGTAATATGTCCTATTAGTATATTTTTTAAAATTCTGTAGCTTTACTTATTTTTGCCTGTACTCACATGAGTCCACAAATATTGTTGAAGGACCAATGTATCAAGAGCATTAAACATTTACTAAAAAGAGTCCATACATCATATCAAAAGTGTTGATTCCCGTAACACGTTCTCATGACCCATGAGTCTTTATATATCTGAAACTAAAAATATCCACCAATAACTAAGCAATTATATATATTTATTTACAACTGGATATATATACTATATAATTATATATATTTATTTACAACTGGATTATTACCCCTTGGGTTGTATAATAAAATCTCACACAGCCAAATAAGTTACTGGAGATATTTCTAATAAGCTTAAATACCCATGCTATATTTATCATATAAATATATTCTGAAATGTTTACCAACATCTGTTGGTCAATACCAATTTTATTAGTATTAACTTAATAATACGTAGTGTGTCCTTCTTCTTTTGCCCTTAATCGACGGAAGAAGGGTGCCGACATGTCGAACTGTCCTACATTCTCCTCTATTTGTTGTTGTCATGTACCAGAGCTTGGATCTCTGTGAGTTCTTTTTTTTTTTGGTGTGCTCATCATGTTGTATGTCTTGGGCCTTTTAACCTGGCGAAGCCCATCCCGCTCCAGGTTAGATAGACCACAGCTGATGTTCTACAACTAGGTAGATTCCCTTGATCACAAACACATGGCTGCTGTAATTCATCTGAGGAACTCTTCTGCCCTGGCCAGTGACCTGTGTCGAGGAGGTTCTTCTCCCACTGGTGCCATGTTAACACCCCACCTCTCACATGAGTTTAGCTTCCCACCCAATGGTTCTGAAATGGTTCACCAAGGCATGGCAACTTGGTGCCATCACATGAAAGATTTAGAAAATGATTGAGTACCAGTGATGCCTGTTCACCTGAAGGTGCAGTGTACCAAACTTCAACGGTACTACCTCTATACACAACCCCACTATGCTCACTTATATATATTTTACACTGGATGTTGGAGTGAACATAGTGTCTACCTGCATACATTTATAAAGAATTCTATCAGATTTAAGCAGAATGAGTACATTCTTAATCACGATTATGACCAACCATATTACCACCCCTCAGATTAGTGCACATGTCCTTTAAGTAATTACTTTGTCCAGAGGTCTTGGGCCCTCCGAATTGTTCCCAAGAGCTATCAGACTTTCCTTAATTGAGTGGTGCATTAGATGTTCTATTTCAATGTTTCTGGCTGGCTTCATCTCACAGACCAAACAGGAGCCGAAGACGACCAAGAACACTTTACCTAAAGCCTGTGTCTCTTACCAAGAGAGTAATGAATTTTTTTTTTCAAGTTAAGTCCACTTCTTATTCACTGTCATTTCACTAATTGATGTTGGCTTAAACAGTTTAATAGTAAAAGATGATAAAGTAATCTTGATTTACAGTAAGAAACCAAGCCTGTACCAAGAAGAAAATTCTGTCAAATTTTATATAAGGTGTGTTAAAAAATACAAACCAGTTTTCAACTTATATTCAGTCTATAGTTGTGTCCCTTCAAGAGATCGACAATCATGGCCATCCACAACTTCCTATCCTTTGTAGCTCTTAACAGTGTTTGCCTTTTTATATTAGGTGTGTTAAAAAAAATACAAACCAGTTTTCTACTGTATATTCAGTCTATAGTTGCGTCCATTTAGGAGATGGATAATCATGGCCCTCCACAACTTCCTGTCCTTTGTAGCTCTTAACAGTGTTTGCTTTTTATATTAGGTGTGTTAAAAATACAAACCAGTTTTTTACTGTATATTCAGTCTATAGTTGCGTCCTTTCAAGAGATGGACAATCATGGCCCTCCACAACTTCCTATCCTTCGTAGCTCTTAACAGTGTTTGCTTTTTTATATTAGGTGTGTTAAAAATACAAGCCTGTTTTCTACAGTATATTCAGTCTATAGTTGCGTCCATTCAGGAGATCGACAATCATGGCCCTCCACAACTTCCTATCCTTTGTAAATCTTAACAGTGTTTGCCTTTTTATATTAGGTGTGTTAAAAAATACAAACCAGTTCTCTACTGTATATTCAGTCTATAGTTGCGTCCCTTCAAGAGATGGACAATCATGGCCCTCCACAACTTCCTATCCTTTGTAGCTCTTAACACTGTTTGGTTTTTATATTAGGTGTGTTAAAAAATACAAACCAGTTTTCTACTGCATATTCAGTTTATAGTTGTGTCTATTCAGGAGATGGGCACTCATGGCCCTCCACAACTTCCTATCCTTCATAGCTCTTAACAATATTTACCTTTTTTTCTATTTCTCAACCTCTCTCTTTTGTCATCCATCTACACAAGCTAATTAGGTTGCTTCCTCACTGTTTCTCTCTCTCCTTGTTGCCTTCAGTATGTCTTGTGAGTGTCAAATTTTCCAAGTCTTCTTTTCTCATTATATATTCAAGTAATTTCAATTGTCTCTTTCTGATTCTAAGTATTAGTATCATTTATGCTTCAATTTTCCTTAAAAAATTGAATTACTCACCTGCTTTGAGCTAACTTATTTAATTGCATCTAGCCACTTGACAGTTTATATTTGAAATTATGGTATTATGGAGTTTGTGAGAGACAAGTACTGATAATCTACAGAGAGTGGATAAACATTGTTCTTCTTTTTATATATAGACCATGTCCCTTCAGGAAATATACAATCATGACACTCCATAATATCCTATCCATGTAGGTGTAAGCAAATATTTATTTCATTACAACCACTCCTAATCCATCATCTGCCATCCATTTACACAAGTTTCTTAGGTTTTCTGTTTCCCTCTGTCCCTCTTGCCTTCAGTATTTTCCAAACCCTCTTTCCTTATAATTTGTGCCAGTAATTTTCTAAACCTACTTTCTTTAAAATGTGTGCCAGAAACTTTCCAAAGCGTCTTTCCTGATGAGTGCCAGAAATTTTCCAAACCCTTTTTCTTTATAATGTGTGCCAGAAATTTTCCAAACCCTCTTACCTTTTAATGTGTGCCAGAAATTTTCCAAACCCTCTTTCCTTTTAATGTGTGCTAGAAATTTTCCAAACCCTCTTTCCTTTTAATGTGTGCCAGAAATTTTCCAAATCCTCTTTCCTTTTAATGTGTGCCAGAAATTTTCCAAATCCTCTTTCCTTTTAATGTGTGCCAGAAATTTTCCAAACCCTCTTTCCTTTTAATGTGTGCCAGAAATTTTCCAAACCCTCTTTCCTTTTAATGTGTGCCAGAAATTTTCCAAATCCTCTTTCCTTTTAATGTGTGCCAGAAATTTTCCAAATCCTCTTTCCTTTTAATGTGTTCCAGAAACGTTCCAAGACCTCTTTCCTTATAATGTGTGCCAGAAATTTTAACTATCTCATTTTGTTCTCATTTTCTTTAAAACTTCTGTCAGATAGATAGATAGATAAATAGATAGATATTAATAGACTTGCATAGAATGATAGTGAGAGATAAGGAATAGATTGAGATACATACATAGATAGATAGAGAGAGAGAGAGAGAGATTGATTGATAGATATAGACTGGTATAGAATTATAGATAGATAGATAGATAGATAATGAATAGATTTAGATAGATAGATTGAATGAATGAGTGAATGAATGAACGACAGCCATTTATTGTTTGCAGGTGAAAAATAGTTGAAGTGAAAAAGTTTTCACCCTTACTTATCTATAATCAATAATCTATAATAAAAAACTTTGATGCTTACAGACCATGCCTTCTTGCTTGAAATGATAAAATTCTCTTTTTCAAGAATAATTTGTTTCTGTCAATTATTTTATTGAGCAAAGAAAATATTTTGGTTTAGAAAAAGAAAAGGAATAAAACCAGAATCTCTGCAAAGATGTTTCTGAAGGCCTTGTGCAATAAATAACATTTTGAAAAGTGCCATGATGTCACACAGGGTTCAGCCAATCACAAAGACTATTGATTTACACAAACACAACCTTTGGGAAATGAAGAACAGAAAGTATATGCAAAAGATAGAAATAAAAATAAAAATGGATTTAAAAAAAGTCAGTTATTTGGCCAATGGATTGAAAACTATTTATAGTCTCTGCTTTAAATTTAATTTTTATTATTTTATTTCATTTCTTTCTTTTTTCTTAATTGTCTGGGGTTCCTTGTTTTCTCGCAATTTTACAGAAAGGATGATACTTCAAGACAAGTTAAAGCCATCCATGATCATAAACATGGCCTTTTTTTTAAACTGTTCATAGTTGATTCCTGTTTTTAGAAGGTGGATACAACAGCTTGACTTTTACCATATTAAACAGATTAAGAAGAAAAAAAAGACTTACTTTGAGGGAAAGGACAAAAAGAATTAAGATTAAATGTAATTTAATACCTAAAATTTATTTAATGGTCCAAATAAAATTTAATGTCTAAATGTAATGTACATCAGAATCACATGAAAAAGAAGAGATGTAATCTTTTAAAAATAATATGTTTAAAAATTAATATTAAAATAAAAAATTATGGACAGTTGAATTTGTAACTGACATAATCATTTTAATTTAATACCATTGGGTTGACTCATAAATAATTACCAATTACGTTTTTTAACTTTATTCTCCAAAATATTACAAGTGATTACAAATAAATAAAAAAAATACAGGGTACAATGAGTAAATTGTCACCATTTTATATTTTTAATTTCATTCATGCACATTCTTTTTGATTTTATCAACTACACGGTATATAGGGTCAGTAGTAGGGTCAGTTGGGCATTGTCTGTGAGAAAAAGAACACCATGATGCAATTCACTACACAATTTGAGAATGGTATGCTGTACTGCTTGGCATTCATACCGAAGCTCCAATACAAACATTTCAGAGTGTTTGGATGTCAATCTGAAGACAGTGCAGAGGTTTTGGAAAGAGTTCGATGGGTCTAATGGTGATTATGAAGGTATGGCAGTTTAATAAATTCACTCTGATCATTCTGTTTCAACTACGGCCACCAAATGATTTCAGAATCTCTTGCAACTCTGCTGGACGGTCTACTTGTTTAAGTTGATAAATGCTGCCATCATCCTTCAGCTAATCTTTGGTGTCACAAGGAGTTTTGTTGGTCTCGTGCTCAACTGCACCCCACACATAATAATCAAGGGGGTTACAGTCTGGGGAGTGGTCAAAGAAATTGTCTAACAACCATGACTGGATTCTCATGCTTGTGTTGCATGATGCAGAGACATATTGCTAGACATAGGGTCTTCCAACAGCCACCCTCTGGAGCCAGGGCAGCACTACTTCCTCAAGGCACTTGATGTAGGCCTTCTGTGTTGGGTCTGAGGCCCTCAATAACAAATTCAGGAGTTCTTTTTTTATCAGAATAATCAGAGTTAGTTTTCAAGCTGCCGTACCTTCATAATCACCATCAGACTCATCAAACTCTTTCTTAATCCTCTGCACTGACCTTCATATTGAAGCTTCCGGCATGAATGCCAAGCAGTACAGCATACCATTTCCAAATTTCTCACAGATAATGCCCAACTGACCCTATAATACTCTGCAGTTGACAAAATCAATAACAATGTGCATACACACAATTAAACATATAAAATTGCGACAATTTAACCATCGCACCCTGTGTGTGTGTGTGTGTGTGTGTGTGTGTGTGTGTATATGTGTATATATATGTGTGTGTGTGTATATATATATATATATATATATATATATATATATATATATATGACTCAATTGTACCCAGTTTTATGGCCATTTTACTCCTTGGGATAAATTCCAAGGAGCTTGTCAACACTAAAACATTTATCATTATTAGTGTTGACAAGCTCCAAGGAATTTATCCCAGGTAGTGAAATGGCCATAAAACTGGGGGACAAGTACAACTGAGTTTCATTTTATATGTAAGTCATTTCTATGCTTTGTAATAATTATATTGAGCTCTCTTTTGTGGATCAGTTTTAATATTTTATATTAATAGGATTCACTTGGATTACTTACCCATGGATTTTACCTATATATATATTAAGAAATATAGTATTAAGGTGTGCTATATTTATGGGATAAAGTGCTCAATATCAGAGTTAGAGCGTATGTAAATATATATATAAAAGGGGGCCTGACAATTGCATCTAGCATGAAACAGCCTGTTGCCTCTGAGTGTTGACTTCAATGTTCACTTTTTTTATTACTTATATATATATATATATATATATATATATATATATATATATATATGTGTGTGTGTGTATATGAAGAGACATGGAGAATGTGTGGATATGGGCATGTTGATTTCTATGTTTGTCATCTATTATATATAATTATATATACATATAAAACTCCATGTGGCATATATATATATATATATATATATATATATATATATATATATATTTGTGTGTGTGTGTATGTTTGTATGTATGTGTATATGTATGTGCATATAGTAATTCAATGAGAGAAATTTGAAAGTTAAAAAACAAGGCCTTTAGACCAAATAGAATCATGGTGAGAAAAGATGTCAGAAATTGCTACTTTCATACCAGTCTATGTTCTTTTATCAATGAGAAATATAAAAGGAAGTTGGAGCTTTGGGGGGGGGAATTCTTTTCCCCATGTGTTATATTACTTAGGAAGTCTAACTGTTTTTGGCTAGTTGTTTGCCGCAGTTAGATTTGTAGAGTAATTGTAGGTGTTTTTTTGTGGAAACTATTCCTTGAGTGTGCCTAAATACCTATTTAAACCAAAAATGTGTGAATTTTGGTGTTTTGTTGGCATTTATGTAAAGACTCTAAAAGGACACATCTAATGATATCAATACTCTGATGGTGGCTGGTCGAAATGTAGCTTCAAATAGCTTAGTAGGATTAAATTAAACCAAAGAAAATATGAAAGTTACTTTTTTTTTTTAAACCATTTCACCTCAAACAAAGTGAGAGAAAAGATTGTGTGTAAAAGGGATTAAGGAAAGGATTAAAAATGAATGGGATTCAAGTCAACAGAAGATGGCGGTTGAGGTTGCATTTAAATTTTTGAAAATTGTAGTTATCAGGGAAGCAAGTAAGAGGAAGGGAGTTCCACTAATGGGAAGAGCAAGAAAAGAAACTGCTGGAGTAGAAATGCTGGTTACATTTAACTGTTTCAACAGTAAAAGGGTGGGACCTAAAGGCCAATATAGTAGCACACTTAAATTCATGTAATCGGAGCAATAAGGAAAAAAGCTTGTCAGAGCAGTATCCATGAAAATATTTGTAGAACAGTCAGAAGGAAGTCATGTCACACAGGTGAGAAAGTGACTGACATTGAGATGCCAAGTCAGGGTGGATTTCATTGCAAATCCTTCTTTGGAAAACATTTTATTATTAAATCTAGAGAATGGTCCTAAACTTTTGACCTACAGTGAAATATATATATATATATATATATATATATATATATATATATATATATATATACACACACACATATATAGTACAGGTAATCGATCTGTTGGTATATAATCCAGGTGGATTCTACTAATATCAATTATTAAAACTGATCCACAGACAACTCGATGTTTTGATTTTAACAGAGCATATGTATTTTTTAGAGCAAAAAACCAAAAATTACCTCGACATAGAGGTGTACAGAACGGGTTGAAATGGACTGTATCTATGGTGAGGTAATTTTTGTTTTTTGGGTGTAATATATATATATATATATATATATATATATATATATATATATATATAGTTTACGAAAAACTAGGTAATCCGTATAGGTAGACCCAAGGAGGATAAAATCCAGAGAGCTCAATGTAAATCAGAGCTAATAATTTAAATAAAAACAGACCACTTTAAGGTTCCATATAATAAATTATTTCACCACAGATATCACTGGAGGCCAAAGGTTTAGGACCATTCTATGAAGTGTGTGTATATATATATATATATATATATATATATACACACACACACACTTCATATCTTTATATATATATATATATATATATATATATATATATATATATATACACTTCATATATATATATATATACACTTCATATATATATATATATATATATATATATACACTTCATATATATATATATATATATATATATATATACACACTTCATATATATATATATATATATATATATATATATATATACACACTTCATATATATATATATATATATATATACACTTCATATATATATATATATATATATATATATACACTTCATATATATATATATATATATATATATATATACACTTCATATATATATATATATACACTTCATATATATATATATATACACTTCATATATATATATACACACACTTCGTATATATATATATATGTATGTATACATATATATATATACACTTCATATATATATATATATATATATACATACACTTCATATATATATATATATATATATATGTATATATATTTATATATATATATACACACACACTTCATATATATATATGTATATATATACACACACTTCATATATATATATATATATATATATATATATATATATATGTACACACTTCATATATATATATAAGTGTACATATATATATATATATATATATATATATATATATATATATACTTATATATGAAGTGTGTACATATATATATATATATATATATATATACATATATATATATATATACACACTTCAGTGCTGATTCTTAAATCAGACAGATCTTCCTCCAAGAAATGTCTAGATGCAAGAATTAAACATTGACATCTTTCTCACTTTCTCTAATTTTTCCACACGTATAACTCCAGAAAAAAAAATAGAGAAAAAAATAGAAGAAAAGTCATAACCTCTTTGTCTTTAGTCTTAATAAAGTGTCATGTTGTTTGGAAACAAGATTTCAATTAACACCCTTCACAAATAAGTGTCAAATATTGTAAAAACTGTACAAAGATGTTTCTAATGCCCCAAGTGGCCTAAACTCAAAGAATTTGGTTTCACTGTGAAATACATGAGCCAGTTGGTTCTTCAGCTTGTCCACAAGAAATTCAAAATTGGGCCTCTAATGAGTTAAACAGATTAAACGAACATGGTTAAGGTGGAGTGATGAGGTTAACGTGTGAAATAATGTGTGAACAGTTCCCACCTGTATTGTGACGCAGCTATGGATAGGTCCCCTGGGGTAGAGGCTTCATACAACAGATGTTCTCAGCATCACTTAATGGAGATATATTTTAACTATCTAGAAGACTTGTAAACACATAAATAAATGTTCCTGAACACGTGCATGCACACACACACACAATTTAGACACAAGCACATACACACAAAACAGAAGTATATAGTATACAAACATAAACACACACATAGATACACATGTACTATGCACACGCATACACATATGTACACAAACTACATAAAAACGAACGCATACACACACACATTTGCACTTATATAAACACAAACATACCAACAGTAGAAACACACACGCAAAACAGAAACATAATATACAAATATAAGCTGACACATATAGACACGTAAAATACACACACAACACAAAAACAAACACCCATACACAAACATATATACATACACAAATAACTTTGCACTTATAGAGAAACAAACGTACAAAAATACACAATATACAAAGATAAGCACACATACATATACACATTTACATTTTACACACACTTACACTTATATAAAAACAGTGTAAACATACACAAAAAACAGAAACACAGTATACAAACATAAACACGCACATATAGACTTATTTACAATACACACACACAACCACACACACAGTGTTTTCCAGAAAATATGTTTGAAAATAAGTTACACATTTTTACTAAAAAAGTTAATGAAGTATATTTATAAAAATTGAAAAAGATAATTATTTCACACTTATGTGAAATTTACACTTATAAGAAATTCATCATTTTGAGGGTTGAACATCTCAAACACGGTTTGCTATTTTCAGAGGTCCTGCCTTAATTGATAAATGGACCAAGAACATTTGCAGTGGTGATTCCTATGTCTCTATTGATATATCTATCTATATCTACTGAGTGCACTTCCATGATAAATATAGAAAATTTTAAACAATATATTATATATTTTTCATGGATGGTCACTTCTTGATTGTGATACTATCATACCAAACGTCTTCAATTTATAAATAATTTGTCGCATGGTAGAGAAATCAAATCATTTTCATAGCTTTTGTAGCTTCTCTATCATTATAGGTTTCAATTATGTGATTTTTTTAAAACTTCAAGAAGACCTTTTGATCTTTGCATATATATTTTTTAAATTTAGTCTCTAACTGCACATTTTGCATGCGCAATGTGTTGTATTGTTTGACTGCAGTATACACAGCTTACCAACAAAATGAACATGTGTCATTTTGATTTTTACATGTGCACAAAACATTATTTGCACTGGCAAGCATGTAAAACAAAAACACAAAGTTTATAAGTAAGGCTTCACTTACTTTGGCACATCTTAATTTTAAATTTTGAATTAATATTTTTATTCCAGCTCGATAAAATTGTTTGAAAGTTGTTGTAATTGAATTAGTAAAGGTTTTTCTTAATGAATATATAGTTTAATTAAGACTTGTTGATTATCTAGGGGTTCACTTACTTTTGCACAGCACGGTAAATATATGTGTGTGTGGGGTGTGCGATGGATAAATTGTCATCAAAATTAAGTAAAAAAAAAAAAAATGAAAATAACGTTGACATCTCATTTTAACAAATATATTTACCAAGATTATCTTGAAATAGTAAGGAGTAAATTTATTCAATAAAATTGCCATTGGCTTCAACCAGGGCCTGCACATGACTTCAGAATCTCCTGCAACTCTTCTGGACATTCTCCTTCTTTAAATTGATAAATGCTTCCATAATCCTTTCCTCCAGTTCATCTTTGGTGTGACAAGGAGTTTTGTTGGTCTCTTTCTCAACTGCACACCACACATAATAATCAAGAGGGTTGCAGTCTGGGGAGTTAGGTGCCCAGATGTAAGGGGTGATGTAGTTGCAGAAATTGTCTGACAGTCATGACTGGGTTCTCCTGCTTGTGTGGCATGGTGCAGAGTCCAGTTACCAGACACAGGGTCTTCCACAGCCACCCTCTCGACACAGGCAGCACTACCACCTCAAAGCCACTTGAACGATGGCATCACTAACTCCTCAAGTCAATCGATGTAGGCCTTCATGTTGAGTCTGAGACTCTGTGGGAATATAAATAGAGGCATGACGTTGTCATCACTGCAAACACCTTCGTAAGCACAATTAGACATGTATGTATATATATATATATATATATATATATATATATATATATATATATATATATATGTATATATTTGTATGTATGTATATATATATATATATGTATATATTTGTATGTATGTATATATATATATATATGTATATATTTGTATGTATGTATATATATATATATATGTATATATTTGTATGTATGTATATATATATATATATGTATATATTTGTA
>OZ038508.1:7835789-7845789 GCA_964036315.1 Acanthosepion esculentum | reverse complement strand
CTTGTGATCGATTCTGATATATATAAACATACTCAAACTTTATACACACATTAATTATATATATATATATATATATATATATATATATATATATAAATAAAAGTGAACATAGAAGTCAACACTTAGAGGCGACAGTCTGTTTCATGCTAGATACAATCGTCAGGCCACGAGTGCTGTTATTTTTCTCGGCTATTTATATATACGGGTCAGTGGTGAATTGTGGGTAGTCTATTTTGGCAGATATTTTACCGGAAGTCATTTATTTGTTTATTTGTGTCAAATTATTTTGCTTGTTTTTATTTAATTTATTTTTGTTTTTTATCCTTTATAATTATTTTATTTTTATTTTTATTTTGATTGGTGTTTTTATTAACGTAGTAAAAATTTGTTTATATAGCTTATTGTGGGTAGTCTATTATGGCGGCTATTTTACCGGAAGTCATTTATTTGTTTATTTATTTGGGTCAAATTATTTTGCTTGTTTTTATTTATTTTTATTTATTATCTTATATATTTATTTATTTATTATTTTTATTTTGATCAGTGTTTTTATTAATGTAATAAAAATTTGTTCTATCTCTGATATTGATCACTTTATCCCATAAATATTGCACACTTTAAGAATATATTTCTTCATATATATATATAGATATAGATATATATATATAGATATATATTAATTCAATTTAAATAGAAAACAGACAACCTTAAGGATCCATTGTTTATAATTTATTTCCTTAGGTATATGGTTTTATCTGGTTCATCAGACCACACTTCCAAGGGAGAAAAAAATTGTTTTAAATTTACATATAGTTTTTATACACTTTTGAGGGGTAGTTTTAAGTTGATGTAAGTTGATATAGAGCGAGGGTGAGGAGAAGTATTACAGACATGGTCGAAATTAGAGAGGGAAAGGAGAAATAGGAATAATTTTAAATCTATTTTTCTTAAGATATTTAAGAGTAAGGGATATATATATATATATATATATATATATATATATATATATATATATATATATATACACACCCAAGTGCTCTACAATCACAAGACATGCTCAAAATGGTGGCCTTTAGCTTCCAGACATTTATTAGTATGGTGAACAATGTTGACCCCAGTGTAATTGCTGCAAATGCATTTTCAATTTCTTGTCTAAGGACCACCAATGTCGCCGGTTTTCTGCGATGCATAAGATACTTTAGCGTCTCCCAACAGTAAAAATGTAAAAACTACAAAAGATAAGTTTTTCCTTTCCTGAAGTGTGTATGTATTTTTTTGGTGAACCCTATATATATATATATATATTGTTACGAGGAAGCATTTCTATAAAAAGTGTTATTTAAAGTAATTAAAATAGTTTAAATGTACAATAGGCCACTCTAGATTGTCCCAGTAATAAAATCCAAAAAGTTTTAATTCACTAAATAGCTTCGATCAGTAAATAGCTTTTGGAACATTCTAGAAAAATCGAGAACGCTTTAGAAGGTCCCAGAAAATTCTACCTAGTTGTTTCGGTCCCCTATAAATAGGTTTTTCAAAGGCACCCAGACAGTTTGTAAGTTGCTGTCGCCAAGCTAACTCCGGTAGATTCACGGATTCAAAGTCCAACCGTAAGAATCCTTCTACAATTTCTCCAGCCACGGAACGTCTGCATCAAACCCTCCTGGGACCAGTGGTAAATAGATATTTTGAACTTTTCATTGACCAAAGAATGTTATTTTAATATTGTCTTTGAATTCTTGTAAAAATTGAGTGGTCTGTTTAAAACTTAGCGGTTGTCCATTCCAAAAAGGTAACTACCTTCCTTCTTCCTCGTGAACTCCTTACCTGACCCCGTATTTGACCTTCTCGGTTCCTGCCTTAGGCAAAAGATAGTAGTTTCCTAAAATCCATTATGTTAGCTTTTGTATTCATGTTTGTTAACTGTTAATTTTTATGTTGTTAATGTAAATAAATTGTCTCATTACCAATAATCACACTTCAGGTTTTTATATTTTTTTGTTACCACCACGTGTGCGAAACATATTGTCTATCTTATCGCACGTGAGCGTAACAAATTGGGGGCTCGTCTAACGTGATAGAATTGTTGACAAAAGTATAAAATAGCTTAACTCGTTAACAATAAAATAAATAAATAAATTGAATTAAAAGATAGCATTCATTAAGTTATTTTCAAAATAAAATAAGTGAAGTGAAGTGAAGTAACATGCCTTTTTCAGTGGAAATTTTTTTAAGTTTAGCCGATCTGGGCGAAGTATTTAAAAATTTACGAAAATCGGAATTAGTACAAATTGCTGAATATTTCGGTTTAAATACAAACCTAACCATGAAAAAAGCGGAAATAAAAAATATTGTAGCTACAGAATTAATTGAAAAAGAGTTTTTAGACTCGGGTAATATTGTTAGAGATGACCAAAGTAGTCTACATCTCAAATTAGAAATGAAAAAATTGGAGCTAGAAAAAGAAAGAATAGAACTAGAAAAAGAAAAAATAGAGTTAGAAAAATTAAAAATACGAGAAAATCGGAATCAGAATTCTGATAATTTTTCCTTAAAGACGTTTGATATAGGTAGATATATAAAACTAGTGCCTACATTTTTCGAAAAAACAGTGGAAAAGTATTTTCCTCATTTTGAAAAAATTGCTGTAAATTTAGGATGGCCTTATGAGATCTGGGCAACACTTTTACAGACGGTTTTGGTCGGCAGAGCTGCCGATATTTACTCGGCACTCAGTATTGAAGATGCCTCAGATTATGAAAAAATAAAAAATGCGATACTAAATGCATATGAATTAGTACCGGAGGCATATAGGCAGAAATTCAGAAAATATAAGAAATTCGAACGGCAGACTTATGTCGAGTTCGCTAGGGAAAAAGAGGACCTTTTTGATAGATGGGTTAGGGCGAAGAAAATAGATGACTATGAAAAATTACGACAGCTTATTCTTATTGAAGAATTTAAGCAATGTGTTCCAAACGAGACTCGAATGTATCTCGAGGATAAAAATATAAACACTATTAACGAAGCCGCAGTAATGGCTGATACGCATAGGCTAACGCATAGGAGTTTTGAAAAAATTAATATAACCGAAAACCAGTCAGGTTTTACACAACAAACCTTGTCTGAATCCCACCCTAATGTATATCATAGAAAATATACACAAAAGAAAATAAGAGATACACAAAAGAGTTTTGTCCCAACGGAATCGAAAATCTTCTGTGCATACTGCAAGAAGGATAACCATATCATATCCGACTGCAGAATCTTAAAAAGAAAACGAGAAGAAAATAACTCTTTTCAACCTCATGCTTTTACTCAGCAAATTAGAAATGATTCCTCTCCTCAGCTTTTCTCAAAAGTAGGTGATGACGAAAACACCGAAAACGCCTGTATAAAAAATTATAGACCCTTTTTATCCCAAGGCTTCGTTTACAGCAGCAACCCCGATGAAGCTAAGCCTGTCCAAATCTTGCGAGACACCGGGGCGTCTCAAACCTTACTGTTAGAAAGGGCACTTAAATTATCGGAATCGACCTTCACCGGCGATTTTGTTTTGTTACAAGGCGTGGAGTTAGGAGTAATTAAGGTCCCCCTTCACAAAATTTATATAAAATCAGAATTGGTGAATGGTCCTGTCATAGTCGGTGTACGACCAACCCTACCAGTTAAAGGTGTCTCCTTACTGTTAGGCAACGATTTAGCAGGTGACAGGGTAATAGCAGAACCAATTGTCTGCGATAAGATAGAAAAAAATAAAGAATCGTTGGTTGAAGAAGACAGAGACTTATACCCTGATTGTGCGATTACTAGGGCGAGAGCCAAGAAACAAATTTCAGAAAAGGATGACTTAGCAACAGATGGTCTGTTACAATTAAATAAAACATTTATATCACATAAATAATCCTCCTCAGAAGGAAAATAACACAAGAAAAAAGAAAAGAATTTGCCACATTAATATGTTAAAAAGTTATATTGACAGAAATGATCTTAATAATATTAAGACAATCTCAACCTTAACAAACATTAATATTACAAATCAATCTGAAAATGATATAGACAAAGAGGAAGATGTAGTTTTTAGGGAGAAGGACATGGGTCAAGATAGCCATTTAAAAAACTCGGAAATCCTTTCTAATTTAAATGTAAAATTTGAACATTTATCAAATGAAAAAAGACAAGAAATTCATGATTTGGTCAGTGATTTCAAAAATCTTTTTCCTGATGTTCCTGAAAAAACGACAGTTGCTGTACACGATGTTTTAGTTGGAGAGGAAAAACCCATCAAACAACATTTTTACCGGGTAAATCCAATCAAGCTGCAGCATTTGAGAGCAGAAGTGAAATATATGCTGGATAATGACATCATCGAACCAAGCCAAAGTCAGTGGAGTTCTCCTTGTATTCTGGTACCAAAACCGGATGGTACTTACAGATTCGTTACCGACTTCCGGAAAGTAAATGCAGTAACTAAAAGTGATTCTTTTCCAATTCCTAGAATTGATGACTGCATCGACAATCTTGGAAAGGCAAAATATGTCAGTAAATTTGATCTGATGAAAGGTTACTGGCAAGTACCCTTAACTGACAATGCCAAAGAAATTTCAGCCTTTGTGACTCCGGATGGTTTATACCAATATAAAGTTATGGCGTTTGGGATGAAAAATGCACCGGCAACCTTTCAAAGGATGATGCATTCCCTTCTGCATAATATTCAGGGATGTGAAGTCTATATAGATGATGTAATTGTTTACAGAATGACCTGCGATGAACATTTACACATCATCAGAAAATTTTTTCAGAAGCTTGAAGAAGCAAACCTATGTGTGAACCTAAGCAAGAGTGAATTCTGTTGTGCAAAAGTAAACTATTTAGGTCACACTGTTGGACAAGGACAGGTTAAGCCTATCACAGCAAAAGTGGATGCCATCTTGAAGTACCCTATTCCAACAAATAAAAAACAATTAATGAGATTTCTCGGTATGGCAGGATTCTACCGAAAATTTTGTAAAAATTTCTCATCTATAGCAAGTCCTCTCACCGACCTCCTGAAGAAGAACGTAAAATACAAATGGAGTGAAGCCTGTGATGGGGCTTTCAACAAAATCAAGTCAACCCTCATTGGTGGCCCGGCTCTTGCAACTCCTGTTTTTTCAAAACAGTTCAAACTGCAAATTGATGCCAGTGATGTCGGAATGGGTGGTGTTTTAATTCAAGAAGACGATGAAGGTATTGATAGAGCCATTGGATATTTTTCAAAAAAGTTAAACACCTGCCAGAAGAATTATTCTACCATTGAAAAAGAATGCTTGGCGGTGTTATCAACTCTACAACATTTTGACTTTTATCTTAATGTTACTGTTTCTCCTGTTCTGGTCTATACCGACCACAATCCACTAACTTTCCTTCAAAAAATGGCGAATAAAAATCAAAGACTGACAAGATGGAGTCTTCTCCTACAAGAATATGATATCATTGTGGTACATATTAAAGGAAAGAACAATGTCATTGCAGACGCTTTATCGAGGATATGAAATTATGATTTTATAGTGAGAAAAGAATATTCATTGCAAAAAAAAAAAAAAAAAAAAAAAAAAAAAAAAAATGAATAACTTAGACTGATTTTCTCTTGAAAGTTTTTCATTGTCATTTCAAAACTTTACTCTAAAGGGGGGAGGTGTTACGAGGAAGCATTTCTATAAAAAGTGTTATTTAAAGTAATTAAAATAGTTTAAATGTACAATAGGCCACTCTAGATTGTCCCAGTAATAAAATCCAAAAAGTTTTAATTCACTAAATAGCTTCGATCAGTAAATAGCTTTTGGAACATTCTAGAAAAATCGAGAACGCTTTAGAAGGTCCCAGAAAATTCTACCTAGTTGTTTCGGTCCCCTATAAATAGGTTTTTCAAAGGCACCCAGACAGTTTGTAAGTTGCTGTCGCCAAGCTAACTCCGGTAGATTCACGGATTCAAAGTCCAACCGTAAGAATCCTTCTACAATTTCTCCAGCCACGGAACGTCTGCATCAAACCCTCCTGGGACCAGTGGTAAATAGATATTTTGAACTTTTCATTGACCAAAGAATGTTATTTTAATATTGTCTTTGAATTCTTGTAAAAATTGAGTGGTCTGTTTAAAACTTAGCGGTTGTCCATTCCAAAAAGGTAACTACCTTCCTTCTTCCTCGTGAACTCCTTACCTGACCCCGTATTTGACCTTCTCGGTTCCTGCCTTAGGCAAAAGATAGTAGTTTCCTAAAATCCATTATGTTAGCTTTTGTATTCATGTTTGTTAACTGTTAATTTTTATGTTGTTAATGTTAATGTAAATAAATTGTCTCATTACCAATAATCACACTTCAGGTTTTTATATTTTTTGTTACCACCACGTGTGCGAAACATATTGTCTATCTTATCGCACGTGAGCGTAACAATATATATATATATATATATATATATATGACAATTGGAAAAATCTTAGATTTTGCCAATGCGTTTCATCTTCCGATCTCTGTTGTTATCTTTACATTAAAAATCCAAATTTAAAAAGATAGACGCTTCTGTCCAAGCTTTTTTTTCTGGTTAATGTAAATTACCTTTATAGTAAGAGATTTTTTTCCATGTTGACAATACAGTTAAATTCCCAAATCAATTCTGTGGACAAGACAGATTGGTATAAAATGTCTTGTCCACAGAATTGATCTGGGAATTTAACTATATATATATATATATATATATATATATATATATATATATATATATATTCTACTCCTACATATATATATATATATATATATATATATATATATATATATATATATATATTCTACTCCTACATATATATATATATATATATATATATATATATATATATATATATTCTACTCCTACATATATATATATATATATATATATATATATATATATATATATATATTCTACTCCTACATATATATATATATATATATATATATATATATATATATATATATATATTCTACTCCTACATATATATATATGAGTAAAATCTCTGATTGATGACCAAGAAAAAGCACTCTGTACCCTTCTTGAAATGGATTAGAGGTGACAGAAAGCTTGGGTGAAGAGGGACATGAAATATGAAAGGAATAAGAAAGAAAGAAAGAAAGATGACAATCACATAAAAAAGAAGAGCAAAGCAAAATTTTCTATTAGATTAAATTATGATAAAAATATAAATCTTTTAAAATGTAGGGGTCAAATGAATTGGTTCAATATTAGCAAATATTTTACAATATAAAAATGGTTGCATGAAGACACACACACACACACATATATATATATATATATATATATATATATATATATATATATGTATGTTCTTAAGGTGTTAGAAAAGTAATTATGTTATATCAGAAAATATATAAATGCAAACACACACGCACATATATATATATATATATATGTGTGTGTGTGTTTGTATTTATATATTTTCTGATATAACATAATTACTTTACAAACACCCTAAGAACACAATAAGATATATAGATATAAGTTAAAGATAAAATGCAAATCAAATATGGATCAGAATTAGACAGCGGGATATGATAAAAATCAAATAGGAAACTGTTATAACTAAGTTATCGAAAGCAACAGTAGAAAACCAGAATTGGTTTAACAATAAGTTTATTACTTTTTGGGACAGGGAAACATAATGTAGAATAGAAAATAAGGAAGAGAATGTTTAGCCGTGAATGACTAACTATTTTCAGCAAAGGCTACTGCTGCTACTCCTCTTGATGTAGGCTTATTTTTATGTCTTTCTTCCGACGACCGAGTCCAAACTTGTAGGCAAATATTCTCCCTCATAGCACAAACCCTTTATTTTATCCACTGGGATAGATTGTGTCTTGGACCAAAGAGTTGTGAAACAGTCATGCTTATGCAAGCCATCATTATAACTGAGTTATCAAGAACAACAGTAGAGAATTGGTTTATCAACAAGTTTATTACAATTTGAAAAAGTGAAACAATGTAGAATAGAAACAAGGGAAGAGAATGTTTATCTGTGAATGACTAACAGTTTTCAGCTTAGTCTACTTCTGCTACTCCTCTTGATGTAGGCTTATTTTTATGTCTTTTGTCTGACAGCTGAGTCCAAAATGTAGGGAAATATTCTCCCTCACAACAGAAACATTTATCAATCTAACATGTTTCCCTTTTATTAAAGCTTAATCAGAGATTGAGAGAAAACAGACAAAAAGACAAAACTTTGGTATTTTCAATATTGTTTGGATCAATTCTCATTGGTTGGTACTATACCAAAATTTTGATTTTGTTGACTGCAGAGAATAGTAGGGTCAGTTGGGCACCATCTGTAAGAAAAAGAGCTACCATGATGCATTTCACTCCACCAGAAAGTCCAGTATGAGCATTTCAGTATTTGGGTGTCAATTTGAGGACAGTGCAGATGATTTGGACAGAGTTGGATGATATATTTGGTCAACATCATCGTGTTTAGAATGATCACTAGTGATGGTGATGTTATGCCTCCATTCATCTTCCTACATTGGCTCAGACTCAACAAAGAGGCCTACATCAAGTGCCTTGAGGAGGTAGTGCTGCCCCGGATCAAAAGAGTGGCTGCTGGAAGACCCTACGTCTGGCAACAGGACTCTGCTCCATGCCACACAAGCAGGAGAACCCAGTTATAGCAGTTAGACAATTTCTGCAATTACATCACAACTTATATCACCCCCTAGCTCCCCAGATTGCAACCCACTTGATTATTATATCTGGGACTTAACAATTTAACAAGACAACTTAAAAAAGGACACCATCCAGAAGAGATGCAGGAGATTCTGAAGTCGTCTGGTGGCTGTGGTTGAAGCCAATGCGATTTTATTGAATAAGTTTACTTTTTATTATTTCAAGAAATTTTGGTGCAATTTTGGGGAATATATCTGTTAAAATGAGATGTCAGTGTTATTTTCATTTTTGTGCAATTTAGATGACGCTTTATCCATTGCTTCCTATATATATATATGTATATATATAACCTGGCAGCAAACATTACCAGGCTACAACTAAAAGTTTTATTTTCACACATCATCAGGTAGTTAGCCATGTCTTCTTATGAAAATGTGCAATTTACACCCATCAGCTAGCCTCATCTGAATAAATATCTAGTTGGGAACTGGTGACATCAGAGAGGTCATTGATTTAGATCAGAAACAGTATAGGTCCAAGGATAGTGCCCTTGGGGACCCCTGCATTAGTATAAAATGATATGGAAGCATAACCATTTAACATAACCTTCATTACATGATTTGTTAGGAATGATTGGAGCAGGCCAAATAGTCATTCCATGACACTGTACTACTTGAGTCACAGCCCGTGCTTTGTCATTTTTATCTAAAGCTTGATAGTCAAGTTCAGTGATGGCTGTATACACATTAGTGAAAAACCTGGAAAAATGGAAGCCATATTGTTTATCTGAAAGGAGACAATGTGAATTAAGATACATAACAAATTCAGTACTGCATGACTTGTTTTTCCTATTGAAAAATATTTCCTTACCAGAAACACAGAAGATAAATCCAGAACACTTGGGAAATATTGATATGGCCGCACCAAATGGCCTCACCATTTCCCATTGGAAAAAATATGATTTCTCCCAAAACAGAAGAATCCTCCAGCAGCTTGAATTCTCAAGTAAAATTATTACAAGTAATACCCAATATTTTTTTCTATTTTCAGACTACTTGTTATTTTATACATATGTTATAGTTTCTCTGTGTAAAGATTGAGAAGGCCAATGCATCGCATTGTTATACATGAAAATTAATTGAAACAACTGATTTAGTTTCCATTCTTTCACCATAAAGTCAGTTTTAGACCCACTGGATGTAAGACCCACAGGGTGTAATTGATTTCTATTTTTACCTCAAATTAGGTCATTTGCAGTGGTGTGCCGTAACATGAATCTATTTTTGGCGTGCATGATGAAATGTTTTTGCCC
>OZ038508.1:7818289-7823289 GCA_964036315.1 Acanthosepion esculentum | reverse complement strand
ATATACTGTATTACTTAAAAATCAAAAACCAAAAAGAGAAAATTTTATATATATATATATATCGGTAAGATGAGAATGAGTAGAGTACAATTACAACATTCAGAACATTTAAATTAACAGAAGGCTCAATACAAAATAGAGGAATTTTCTTTATTTTAGGATATTACATTGAAAAATATGTCAAAATTGCTACATAATTGATTTTGACATATCCTAAAATAAAGTATATATATATATATATATAGGGATTGGAATGTTTTTTATTTTCTAAACATGGTCAGCATGCTGTGGCCATGTTCATAGTTGATATTATTGAGTGTTGGCTTTTTAATTTTTATTATTAATGCTTCTATTATTTTTAGCCTTTTTTCTTTACATGTGAATGAGGCTATTATGTTCATATTTTCCACAAGTATCAAGCAGTGTCAAGGGAAAAAATATTCTTTTGACACACTGTTATTTTTCTGACATGAAAGTTAAAGATTCATTTAATTTTTTTAAGAGTGACCACAGACTTGTCAGGATATTATTATTATAAATAAATGAAAATAAAATAATAATAATGTTGAATATTATAAATAAAAGAAAATAAAAGAAATTAACCAAAAATACACACT
Organism: Acanthosepion esculentum; assembly: GCA_964036315.1. Classification (NCBI taxonomy): domain Eukaryota; kingdom Metazoa; phylum Mollusca; class Cephalopoda; order Sepiida; family Sepiidae; genus Acanthosepion; species Acanthosepion esculentum. Next base: position 7,822,672 of record OZ038508.1, on the reverse strand, counting down.
GGTACACAAAATAAATAAATTGTGTTATTAATGTACAATTTAACCTGCTTTTACGATTATCTCTGTTTATGTTTAGCATGAAATATGTTGTTTAAAATAAATTAAATAAAAAATAGAAATAACAAAAGTTCTCTCAACATGCAACAACAACTGTTCCTTCTTGAAATACAGACATTCTGCCAAAAGACAATGAATTCAATATCCTTGCTATGAACCATTGAATAGGCAACACATGTCCCAACTTCTCTCTCTATAACATTGCATATAATAATATGGAGTGACTTCTCCCTTTTATCACATGCAACCATGAAATATTTGTAACCAAAAATACACACATCAGTACACAAAAAAGATAAATAAATTGCACGATATTAATGTAAAATTTAATATACCTTTACTGTTATCTCTGTATATTTATTTCCTGTGAAGTATGTTTTTATTTCCTGTGAACATGAGGCTATTTCTGCTACTATGATGTGAGTGACCCTAAGGACTAAGTCTTTATTATGGTAAGTATCTTTGTTAAATTTGCAGAATTAAAGAATATGTTATAATTTACATTTAATTAGAAAATCAATATTCACTATGCAAATTTTGACAAGCAAATTTGTTTAATTTTTCTTACATGGATTTCACTGGAAAATGTTTTTGAGATATGAAAATACAAACCCCCCATAGATCTTTTATGAGCTGTATCTCTTCAGGACTTGAGAAATCATTTTCAGTCCATGATATTCTCAACATCCTCCTGTTGAATCATTTTTCTGTTGCTTCACATCTCCTCTTTATCCCTGTGGAAATTCACTTCCATATAGGAGGACTGAAATTATGTAGCAGTTCAACATTCATTTCTTTCTTAATCCTGTGTATGTTGGGCTGTTCATTTTGCTAACAACCATGCATTCTGTGTTCTTGCAATTGATGCTTAGTCCTTTCTTCTTGCTTTCCTTCATTACCTTCTGTAGGAGCAACTGTAGTTTCATTTCTGTGTCTGTTATCAACACTGTGTCATCGGTATATCTTAGAATTGTTGCCGCAAATAATGAATCCTGGTAGAATATGAACAACCAAACATACAAATTACTGATTGGAGATACCTGAATAAAACAGGTGCAGCAATTTAGATATCTGAGAAGTGTATTAACAGAAGACAGGAAGTGTGACATAGAAATCCAAACGTGCATTGGCATAGCGAAGAATCCCTTTCAAAAGGTGAGTAATTAGAAACAGAAAATATCATTAGAAGCAAAGAAAAGCATACTCAACTGTTATGTAGTACCAATCCTCATATATGTCATGAATGCTGGACAATCTCCTCCAGATGAAGAAGAGACTTGAAGCAACAGAAATGTGGTTATACAGGAAGGTGCTGAGAATACCATGTAAGCAATAGGAAAGTTCAAGAAACAATGGAAATAAAAAGAACAGTTATACTTAACATAAGAGGCAGAAATTTCTGGGGCACATAATAAGGAATTAGGACTTAGAGAATTTGATACTCACAGGGCAGATTGAAGGTACAAATTTCAGAGGAAAGCAAAGCAAACCCTACCTGGTGTGCTTGAGCGATTGTATGGCGGAGCAAAGTTTAGGAGAAATGGCAAAAACAAAAGTTATTAAGATGTACAAAGGAGAGGAAATTGGAGAGAGTCATGATTGCCAACATCCAGGGAACATAGAAGACAAAGACAAATTCTTTATTTTGGAAGAATTTCGGAAGGGATCTTTTTCTTTTGCAATGCACCTTCTTATTTCGATGCCACATTTTCTGCCTTCTGTTAAAACAATTCCAACATATTCAAATTTCTGTATTTGCTTGATTTTGACATTATTATTTGTCTGCCTTTTGGGCTATTTTTCTTGCTAACAAACATAAATTCCATCTTCTTACAATTGATGATTAGTCCTTTCTCCCTGCTTTCCTTTCCCTTACAGTGTAAATTCATAAACTGAATGAGTAAATGAAAGAAGTCTAAAAGTATAAGATCTACACTGATTTTTATCTCTGATTTTTGAGGGCTTCCAAATCATCAAGAATTAAAAATGGATTTTGTCCATGGTCTTCATGTCTAATGAGTGAAAGATTTTAATTAATTAATTAGTGATTGGTTGCATCTTTTGAAAGAAAGACATTCCCTGACACATTTAAAAAATTATTTTTTTTTATTGTCATCTGACTTTTTTTTTATTTTGCTTTTTAAAAATATGTCATCACGTTACGAGTTCATGTCCATGGAATCTTGAATTTTAAAATGCACCTGTGGTAGAAAACATTTTGTTTTTGTTTTTTTTAAAGAAAAAGTAAAAACATAAAGAAAACAATAAACTCAAATCAGACAAATTAAATTATTTCCAAAACTCTTTAGGAATTCTTCAACATTTTTCTGTCTTTATTTTCTTAAAAATCTTAAAAATGTAATTTTTTTTCTTTCACTCATTCTATTTTTTGTTTCAATTTGTACAACTTTTGATGTGTATTTTTTCTTTTAAATTTTATTTATTTAAATTTTGTTTAATTTATATTTTTTTCCACTTTTCACTGATTAACGTGTGCAGATTTAGTGACATCTTGAAAGTAAAATGGAAGTAAAAGTTTAATTTCAAAATCTTGTCAATTTACATTTGACAAAAACTTTTAAATTTAAAAAGAAAATTACCTTGCTCTAGAATTAAGAAAAACAATTTGTAGGTATGAATCGAAATGTAAAAAGAAAAACCTCAAAACGAGGTACATGGAGGGTTTCTTTTAGAGATGATGATGGTGATGGTGGAGGGAAAGAGAATTGTAATGGGGTGGGGATGATAGCCAAAAGGAAGATGGTATGGGAGGTGCTGATGGCAGTTATATTGATAATGACATTCATGGGGTGTGGATTAAATTGATGAGGGGTTGTGATGTATTTTATTAAAGTAATGTTGATGATGATGCTTAATACTGGGGGTGATGTTGATGATGGTTCCTCATATTGTAGTGGTATTATGTTGATGGTTGTAAAGGTGATGGTAGTTGCAAATTATACTGGAGTGACGATAGTGGTGGTGGTGGTATATTTGGATGATGATGGTTATCTATCAGGGTGATGGTGATAGTTGTGTATTATATTGAGGTGATGGTAATGCTGGTATATAACACTGGGGTAATGGTAATGGTTGTTTATTATATTGGTATGATTGTGATGGCTTATTATATTGGTATGATGGTATGAGGATGACTTATGCACTTATTTTTTTAATTTATTTCAGATCATTTACCAAACCATATCAACATACCCTTATATCATATCTTATACTATTATGAGCTTCCTCTTTCAATAGAAGAAAACCCTGAAGAAAATACGTGAGTGTATGATACAAACACTGAGTGATAATTGCTTGCATATGCAGCTAATAGAGTACTAATATCCGATCATGTCAGAAAAGTCACCAGATAATGGCTCGATATGAAAGAAAGGAATATTGTCATAGTTTTCATTTCCCTCATTATGAATATTATTATATCCATGATATAACATTCATAGACGGAACGGAATAACTAAAAGAAAAGGAATAACTAATATGCTTTGGTCTCAGAGAGAGTTTTATGCTGTTACGGCATACACAAAATGATATGCACATATCTACATGTGCCCAACATAGAAAGTATAACACATGTATACCCCAACAAGCAGTGAGAAAATAGGGAAGAGATAGAGGGACTTACTTGTAATAATTCCCAACAGAAATTTGAGCTGCAAGAGGATTCTTCTGTGTTTCTGGAGAAGCCATATTTAGGATTTTCCAATTCAATCAGTCCAGATTCATTTTCTATGTCAATAGTAAGAACATATTTCTCAAACAGAAAATAGGGAGTCATGGGTATTTCCCAGCATGAGGACTGCGAGCCAGATATAACTTCTATGATGTGAGCAGGTCGAATTTATCATTTTCTATGTCTCTAAAAAAAGGCAAAAAATTTGGTTTGACTCCTGGAAGTTGACTGATTTTGTCATGCTATGAAGTAATTTCACTAAGTGACTTCATTTCAACCAAAGGGAGACAATCACCTTTTATATCCCTACACAGCTATGATGTAATGCCAATTACAAGCCTGGAAATTTCAAGATCAAGATGTAGTATGGTCTGGACAGCTTTCATTGGGTCAACTTTTAAAATAGCCAAACATGTTCTTGGCCAAATTTGGGCTGATTAAAAAATTTCAGTCAAAGAATGACTGTGATACAAGATATATTCAGAGAAAATGTTGGTTTCATAATTCATCCACAGTTGGGTGATGAATTATTTCCCCTCTACAAACTCTGTCCCACAGATAAAACTAGCCTCTAGCAACTCTATTGCTATTTTCAGGCTAAATGTTCAGATGAGCTACATTCATCAGTTCTGTGA
>OZ038508.1:7793289-7810789 GCA_964036315.1 Acanthosepion esculentum | reverse complement strand
GTTAATAACAAGCACAGATAAAAGGTAGCCACATTTTTTTTAATATAAATACCATCACACGTGGCATTAAAACACACCTATACATACATTTATATAGTGTAACTCTAGCAAATGATGTTGCAAAAACACAGAAGCACTTTTCACAATTTCAAAAGAACAATCATGATGAAAATCTATTTATTCTCCAACAATATTTTATTATTTTTCTAAATAACAACAGAAGAGAAAAGAAAAAAACTGAAAGGAAGGCTTAAGATAGATCTATTATCTGAACACTTAAAAAATGAAAAATTGCTCCCATGTTTGTATAATTTCTTCCAACTATTTTTGACTTTTGTTTCTCATGGCATTTGTCTAAAATAGTACATATAAATCAATTAAAACAGAACACGATATATAAGTATGTGACACGACAATCCTAGCAGATAAAATGTCCACTAGGCTCTTTAAGAGTCTAATATAGATGAAAAAGAGTAAAAAGGTCACAAGAAGAAAAAACAGTAAAAATGAAAGCAAATGCATTTCATTGTTATATTCATGCCTCTTTACAACCTGAGAACAAAGGTAAAGTAAAGCTATTTCATCACTTCTTCAATACCTTATATAATGAAAAGTTCTGGTCATGTCTTCAATGAACAGTTAACAAGAGAAGGAATCAGTTGTCCGGGATTTTTATATAAAAAATCTGAATGTCCAAATTCCAGGCAATAATAAAATTAAAAAAAAAAAGATGTGTATACCTGTTGAATAAATCATTTGCATTCGCAAACATATAGTCATGAATTAAAAAAAAGAGTAAAACTAGTCTTTAGATGTGCTGATACATTCTCGGTCGGTAATTTGATCAGGTCCGCGGTTGAGCCGGGGTTCGTCGCCCGAGACGCAGAGATAAAAAAAATAGCTAAATATTCTTCTCTTGCTGATAGATTTTTTTTTACTCCTGTGGCAGTGGAGACTTCAGGGGTTATTGGCCCTCGTTCGATGGCGTTCCTTCGGAGGATTGGCGCGATTGCGTCTCGATTAAGGAACGAGCCTCGCGAAACGGAGTGGCTCTTGCAGTGTGTCTCACTGGCGACAATTCGAGGTAATGCTTTCTTCATCATAGCGGCTGGCAGAGGATAGAAAAAAAAATTTGTTTATAGTTACATTGTTCTGGAATTGTCATCATTGGTCGACTGAACTTGCTTTGTTTCAATTATTGTTTCCCTTAGATTGAACTTACCATTTCTTTTTATACTATAATGTATTTCAGTGTTATCCAATAAATCTCATTGTCTTTAGATTAGTTAAATTTTCCTTAAACTTTACTCTTGACTCATCTGCCTTATATTCCTTTTAGAACTGAGTCTGTTGAGTGATATACATATAACCTCTTCTATGGTTTCTGCTATCCTCTCTAATCTGGATCCCCGCAAAGCATGTTTACTTGACATAATAGTCCCCAAGAAGTGTGTTCCCAAACTGGCTTCATTTCTCTCAAAACTCTATAATACATGCCTCACCGCCTCTTGCCTTACTACTTTTTGGAAACCTTCATCTATTGCTCCAGTTTTTAAGAATTCAGTGGAACTGTCCAACCCTTCCAACTATTAACCTTTTACCTCTTTTTGGTAAACTCTTAGAAGCCCTAATCAATTGGATCGGGTAAGCAACTCACATTGCAGCACCTGCTTTCAGACAACTAATATGGCTTTTGTTTCTTAAGGTCAAATGGTGATCTATTGACGATCATTGTGGAAGGAGTCTATCAAGTATCGGATAAGAATGGTGAAGGTGGGCTGTTGCTTTGGACATCTTGAAAGCATTCAACAGGATTTGGCATACAGGCCTTCTTCACAAGTTGAAAAATTATGGTGTCTCCAGACAATTTTTTGACCAGATCCAGTCTTTCATACCAAAACATTAATAAAAGTCATCCTTAAGAGCCATTTTGTACTAATGCAGGTGTCCTCCATCCTTAGTCTGACTTTGTTTTTAAGTTTCATTAATGAACTTCCAAATGACATCAGCTCTCAACTTGGTATCTAAGTTGACAACACAACCATTTACTCCTGTCTCGATAGAAAGTCTGATCATTTTGATAAGATCAAATTGGTGGTTGATGTCATAAACAATCTTCAGGATGGCTTGTTAATTTTGACACCTCCAAAACAAAACTATTAATCATTTGAGTGAACTCTCTCTGTTTTCCATCAGCATGGCTGATGCTAACCTCCAAGATAGTGAATTGTTGCACTTTCTTAGGCTAACATTCTCGAATGACATAAGTGGAAAGATTATATTGAATCCATTGCAAGGTCAGCGGCTAAGAAAATTGGTTCACTGTGTCATGCTAGACAATTTTTCTCTTTAGAATTTATCCTACATATCTATTAATCTACCCGTCATCCGTGTTTAGAGTATGCTGCCACTTATGGTCTGGTGCTCCTGCTATATATTTAAAGATCTTTGATAAAATCAAAAGAAGAATCAGAAATATTATTGGCCCTGACCTGGCATCTTGGCTTCAGTCACTTTACTACCACTTTAAATTTACTTCCCTGTGCTTTTTCCATAAATACTTTCATGGTATCTGTCTATATTTCTGAGATGAGGAATTATGTACATTGTTTACATTATTCAGACTATTGTCCTCATCTTTGTCGCCATGTTTATCACAACGTTTTGGCTGTTGTACACTCTGGCCTTCTTCAGGTGGTTGGAATGTCGAACTGAACCCTTTATTGCGCTCACTGGGGTAGACTGTTCTAGTTCCACGTGCCATGTTTAATGGATGTTAGTTATCAGTTATCTCCTCCCCTGCCTTAACTGGGTAATGAACTCACACTCTCCTGTCACTGGATCTAACAAACACCTTTATCCACTGTGCCATGTGTCCTTGAGAACATCTGTGTATGAATTTCTGGGTATTATAAACCTAAATCTTCAGCAACCATTTTTACCAGTGCTCATATTGCAATTTTTTGCTGTTATCATAACGTATTTTTACCAGAGCTCATATTGCAACTTTGTTGTTATTATCGCTTTTCTCTGGCATTCCTTATTACTGGTTCCCATATTGTATTCATTTCTATGCTTGGTCGGCTCAGGAAATTTTTGTTCAACATTCCAACCACCTGAAGAAAGCCAAAGCGTACAACAGCCAAAATGTTGTGATGAACATGGCGACAAAGATGAGGACAATAGTCCGAATAATGTAAATAATGTACTTTCATGATATTTGTTCAGATGAACTCTTCATTATGCTTTCTAGGCTTTATGAAGTTAAAAGCAGTATTAGACTGATAATGGGGGTCTCATCAAATTACAGTCAAGTTGGCTAGATTTATCCATAACTTCTATGCTAAGAGTTTCTTTTTTCATACTTCTTGCTTATAGAACTCTTTTCCAGTTCCATGCTTTCCAGTCAACTTTAATCTTCAAAAATTTAAATGCAATGTCAATCAATATCTACTTCCCAATTAATCTTCTATTATTCTCACTCGTTAGTACTGTTTCTGTTTTCTAATTCTTTTCTAATTCTTCTACACCCATTAACCCCTTCTGTCTTAGTGGCTTTACTGCCTTGCTTGGGGTGAACTTGATTTAAAAAAAAAAGAAATAGTTGCTTCACAGAAAAAACTATAGTTGAGAAAAGAGTTTTAACATTAGCGTCTTTGTTGTTGTTGTTGTAGCTGATTCATGTGAAGTCACCGACATGTTTTTTCTGCACATGCTGCTTAGAGACAGTCACATCTCTGTCATGCCTAAATGTCTTGGAGCAACAATATATCTGCTCTTTGAAAGTCAAAATCTGAGCATTTTATAAGAATTTTTTTTCAAATTAGGCTCAAGAAAAATACAGTTTTAATTTTCTCTGATTGGTCAAATGTTTCACATGGTGATAATAATTTCTAACCTGTTGTGGATTCCAGGATGAAATCCGGTATCAAATAATAGCAAACGCCAAGAATGAATATAGGAAATAAATGTATTAACGCAATAATACAAACTGGTAATACAGGTTAGTAGTTCCAGGAATGCGGGGTTAGTAGACAAATATATATAAAGTCTTTGGTATCGACATATCGCTGTATGACTTCTTACTGAGTCTAAGTGCTCATGACTGTGACTCTTGCTGCTACGTTATCTACCGACCGACTCAATGTTCCACTACTACTGTCAACGTTCTGCCGGGTATTCACTGGTAGTAGTATATGTATACCTTGGGTGAGTCCATTTGTGTAAAAAGGGTAGATCCCTCAACATAACCAAAAGACACTTTTGACAAAATATTCCACAACACAACACACACTGTTGTGTCGTGGAATTTTTTGTCATACTTGCATTACTGTTATTGTATAAAATATTCATTTTGGACATGTTTTAATATGGTATATATGTATATATGTAATTGTGTTGGGAATAAGGTTATTTCCTATAGACTGATGTTATCTCTAAATTTCTATTCAGATTGTATGTATACAGTCATAATAAAGGTGTTTCATCATTTCTGCAATGGTTCATATAAAAGAATTTCATTTTCATTAATCAGCTGAAGGGAAAGCTCTGCTTATGTCATCTTCACATTTATCTTCACATTTATCTGTTATAAGGATGTAGCCATAAGAAAGCTGTTCTGTCACTTCTGCAATACTTATATAAAGGAAAATATATTTCATTTTCATTACTCAGATAGATTAAATACTCTACTCGTACCTTCAAAGACCGGTTAACAATGCACTGATATTGTCTTTATGTTGCATTTTTTTACTGTTTTATGTATTCAGCCATAATATTAAATAATATTAAATAAAATAATAAATATTCAACTTTGCATTCTATTTCGATCTGAGGAGTTTGGATGCCAGAGCAACACAGTAAAGGTTTCTTGGTGTTTTTTAAACTATTCCTGTAAAACTTATGCAGTGTGGCAGGGTACCGAAAAATGCCACTGCTATTTTAGAAAACGAGAGCTTGGCAGCTGTTCTCTCATCTGACCTAACTAACAGCTCAGTGAAGGAGGGGGAACTAGCCGGTCACATCCAGTGCCTCAGAAACCAAACTAGTGACCTTCCACCATTGCTAAGTGAACTCAGAATGAATATTTCCTCAGAGAGGCTCCATGTATTTGGGGCCTATTGCAACTAAAACTCAGTTCAGATCTCAGGTGGATCTCAAATGGATCTCATATGATCCATCATCCTGCTATCCTCTACTGGCTGGAGCTGCCCAGTCTTCCTTTTCCATTCTCGATCAAGTCCTAAAGTGTCTCCAAATCTCAAGTGAATCTCAAATAGATCTTATATGATCCATCAACCTGCAATCTTCTACAGGCTGGAGCTGCCCAATCTTCCCTTTCCTTTTTTATAGAGTCCTAATGTGTCTGCATGACTTAAGTGGATCTTGATAGAGTCCTAAAGTGTTTCCACATCTCAAGTGGATCTCAAATGGATCTCATATGATTTTAAAAAAATGTGTATTACAATTAGGATCACTTCTTAGCAGTATTTTAGCTTGTCTTTTCCTAGACATTCTAGAGATTGGCACCTTTCACATAGAGGCATGCTTGAGTAATGGATAGCGGTTTGAATTGAGGAACTGGAGAGCTGAGTTCGAATTCCAGTCAAGTTCATTATATTCACTTCTTCCTATCTGCAATTATGGGTAAATAGCCAGACTGGATCCTATAGCCTTGGGTGGCAACCAGGCTAAGAGAAAGACAACTCTTGATGCAGATCTATTAACTATGAGTAAATACTAAAGCATACTAGGTTCTTCAGTTTCGAGTGGCAACCAGTCTAGGAGAAGGAATCTGAATTTTAAACTATGTATCCTTTGCAAAGGACATATTATGCAGCAACAGAAAGAATCATGGATCTCATACAATGACTGTATACACCCTGTCAGCTGGGGCTTTAGAATATGCCAACTGCACCTCTGCAGAGAGATAAGACCCCACCACACCACCACCACCACAATAGGCAGTCATGGGTAGCAAAGTCACTGATTGGGAGATTGGAGCTTTTGAGGAGCATGGAACCACCTCTTAACAGTGGTTGACCTTTATGGTCTCGCCCAAAATATTATAAAAGAATTAACATATTATATTATTAATTAACATATTAATTAACATTATTAATTTTTTTTTGTGTTAACGTATTTATTGAACAAAGTAACTAATAATAACAAAACAAAAGTCGTTGAAACAAAGCAAGTTCAGTCGACCAATGATGACAATTCCAGAACAACGTAACTATAAACAATTTTTTCTATCCTCTGCCAGCCGCTATGATGGAGAAAGCATTACCTCGAACCGTCGCCAGTGAGACATGCTGCAAGAGCCACTCCGTTTAGCGAGGCTCGTTCCTTAATCGAGACGCAATCGCGCCAATACTCCGATGGAACACCATCAAATGAGGGCCAATAACCCCTGAAGTCTCCACTGCCACAGGAGTAAAAACAAATCTATCAGCAAGAGAAGAATATAATTATTAATTAACATTAATTATTCAACATATTAATTAACATATTATATTATTAATTTAAAATATTATAAAGGAATATATATATATATATATATATTCCTTTGTAATGTGTGTGTAATATATATATATATATATTCCTTTGTAATGTGTGTGTAATATATATATATATATATTCCTTTGTAATGTGTGTGTAATTTAGCAACAACTTCTCTTTTAAACATGTAGTATTGAATGTTAAAGACAACATAGTCTTGTATATTTTCTTTTGAATTTTCTCATATTCTCTAATGAGACTTTTTATTTGAAAATCATATTTCGAAATCATTTTCAAATAAAAAGTCTCATTAGAGAATATGAGAAAATTCAAAAGAAAATATGCAAGACTATGTTGTCTTTAAAATTCAATACTACATGTGTATATATATATATATATATATATACTGATGATAAATATATAATATATATATATACTGATGATAAATATATAATATATATATATACTGATGATGCTTTACTAATATGGTTATTAATATTATTATTATTATTCTTTATTAATATATCTGCACAAAACAATATACTCTGATCTTGTAAATAAACTAAACAATGTTGAACTTAAAATAGAATCTACTTATGAAACAGAAACAAATACTACATTGCCGTTCCTCAATATTATGTTAAACAGTAGCAATATTGACCTAAAACTAGTCATCTATTATAAATCAATTAATAAAAATGATCCCATAAATTTCTATTCTCACCATAGCAGCAAAATAAAATACAGAATAATTATCAGCTTTTTTTTTTTTTTTTTTAAGCGTATCACCCCAAGCAAGGCTGGAGGCCACTATCATGCAAGGGGTTAAAGAAGGGTTGGAGGAAGAGCAGATAGGAGTGGTAAAGGAGAGGATGTGGTGAAAGAGAAAGACAGTGGGTCGATCAAGGCAAGGGGGTTACAGAAGATTTGGAGCGAGAGCAGATAGGAATGAAAAAAGAAAGGATGTGGAGAAGGGAAGTGGATAGATCAAGGCAACTGGAGATGTTGATTGACGCTACATTTAAACCGTTGGAGATTGTATTTGTCAAGGAAACAGTAATAGGGAAGGGAGTTCCATAGGCGAGATGTGCGAGACATGAAGCTATTGGAGTAGAAGAGACGTCTACATCTAACATTTTCCACGGTGTAGGGGTGGGAGCGGGAAGCCAGCCTCATGAGGCGTTTAAATTCACATGGTCTGGGGACAAGTGAAAGCAGCTCCTCGGAGCAATTACCGTGAAAGTACTTGTAAAAAAGGCAGAGCGAGGCAACATCGCGTCTGTGAGAGAGCAACTGCAGACGAGATGACAGATCAGGGCCAATCACGTTGCCTATCCATCTCTGGATCTTATCAAGAACCCTGAGGCAAACAGCAGGGGCCCCAGACCATATATGGCAGTAATACTCCATGATGTTTAATAGTACTTAGAATTTATAGCCCTCTATATTTACATGATGCTGATAAATATATTGAAAATGCTTTTAAACTCCTCCAATATCCTAATTATTTCGAAAAGCAAAGGGGGAAACGCATTAAATTTATGAAAATAGAAAATGAAATAATTATAATAAATCTAGACATAAAATTCAATTGAAAATAATTTACCTAAAATTAATATAAAATTTTTGAATTAATATACAGCAAAACCTGAAAGAATGAATTTTTTAATCATATCACCTCATGTAAGCTAGTGAGGCCACTAAAATAAAAGAGTTTACTGAGTGTGGAAGAACAAGAAAAAAAGAGAAACATTAGGGAGTGAGAAGAATTGAAGACTAAACAAGACAGTAGATTTGAATCCAGGTTCTTACAACATTTCACCATTCTTGGCAGATCTTCTGTTATCACAATATGGGATATTTAATAACAAAGATAATGCAAGCGAAAAGAAAAAGAATCTAAATGAAATTGGTTAGATTATATACCAAAAATACATAAAAAAATGTTTGTTTTCTAAATTTAAAAGTCCCAGCGTCTCTCATTCATGCTCATATGTAGTCGCCAAAACTAGTCGAATGAAGTTCTAAGGGACACACAAAAACTTTTTACACTTTGTACGACATCTTTCCTCCAAAATTGTTCTTGATATATAAAAATTTATATATTGTTATCCCATTTATATATATATATATATATATATATATATATATATATATATATATATATATACTGTATGAGGAAGACTATAGTGTATGAAAAGAGATACAGAGGGAAATAAATATATATATGTGGTAGGAAGTGAGGATTGTCAGAAAGAATATATTGGATAAACCTCAAGAAGTTTAAATAAAAGATTATATGAACACAAAAGAGACATCCTAAAAGAGACCACATTAAACTCATCAGTTGTTCACCATAATGAAACTGACCACAATTTTGACATAAAAATGCTAGTCTAATTAAAAGAGAGAAATAATTCACTAAGACGGAAATGTTTAGAAAATGCTTTAATCGCTAGGGTCACCCACAGTAAATTTGCGTTCAGCTTCTCACAACTTTTCACCATTCTTGGCAGATCTTCTGTTATCACAATTGGGGATATTTAATAACAAAAGTGATGGAAACATAAAAGGAAAAATAATCTAAAGTGTATATCTAAACCATATCTTTAAAAAATCCCCCCCCAATTAAAAGTAAACATTTTCAGCATCCATTTACATTCATGTGTATGTGTAGTCGGTTCAAAGTAAGCATCAATTTAGTTCGATAAAAGCCCTAAATGATGAAACGCATCAGACGAAAACTTTTCCCACTTTGTCATATTGTTGTGTGTGAATACAAAAGTGGACATTGAGATCAACCCCCAGCAGCAAAATTCTGTTTCATACTTAAACGCTGAGTGTTGAACTCAAGATTGACTTACATATATATATATATATATTTGTGTATTTAGGCAGCAATCCTTCTTTCATGCACAGTTCATAATAAATTATATAAAAACTGTCCAAATATTCTTTTTATCTGAGCTCTTTCGGTTATACATTTAGCCATTTTCAAAATATATTGTTATACATACCAAATCTATCACAAGTGAAATTGAAACGAATTCATATAAACACATCAAAATATTTGTCACAAATACGCCTAAAACAATAAAAAAACTTAATACCAAACAAATTAATAAGCTAAAACTTGAACAGTATTTACATTAGTCGGACTATTGTCCTCATCTTTGTCGCCATATTTGTCACAACGTTTCGGCAGTTGTATGCTCCGGCCTTCTTCAGGTGGTTGGAATTTCGAACTGAACCCTTGAGGACACATGACACAGTGGATAAAGGCGTTGGTTAGATCCAGTGATAGACCCAAAGAGTGTGAGTTCAATACCCGGTTAAGGCAGTGGAGAACTTTCAGAGGGAAAATTAGCAGGAGACAACTGTTAACTGACATCCATCAAACATGGCTCGTGGAACTAGAACAGACTACTCCAGTGATCGAAATAAATGGTTCGGTTCGAAATTCCAACCACCTGAAGAATGCCGGAGCGTACAACGGCCGAAACGTTGTGACAAATATGGCGACAAAGATGAGGACAATAGTCCGACTAATGTAAATACTGTACATAATACCTCATCTCAGAAATATAGACAGACTCTAAAACTTGAAGGAGGAATTTAATCTATTACCAGTAATAATTGTCATAAAGAATTCATAGAATAAACCTCAAGAAACTTCAATAAAATATAGGAACACAAAAGTGATATTTTACAAAACAAAATACACACTGAATGCATTAGTTGTACACCGTAAGGAAACTGACAAAAAATTTGATTAAAAAATGCGACTTTGATTAAAAGAGAAAAAAATACTAAGACGAAAATGTTTAGAAAGTGTTTGGGATATTTAATAACAAAGATGATGGCAACAAAAAGAAGAAGAATCTAAATGAAATTGGCTAAATTATATAACCAAACATACATTTTAAAAAATTCCTAAACTTAAAATTCTCAGCATCTTTCATTTGCGTGCATGTTTAGTCACATCAATATAAAGAATGTCAACAAACCTAGTCCAATGAAGTAGTAAGGGATGAAACATATCACACGAAAACTTTCCACTTTTCCAAACATACATACACACATACCTATATATATATATATATATATATATATTTGGAATATATTGAGAGAATAGAAAAGTTCTGAATAGATAACATTAGAAATATTTTAGAGTTCCATGAAAATAAGTGGATACAATGTTTTAAAATGCACTATCCAGATGGGCTTTATCACAAATTTAACAATATAGATAGTATTAATATATAATCCCACAAATCAGGACCTACCCACATTTCTGACCTACACAAGACAGGCATGCTTACGGAGGTGTTGAGCCCTCACACTTATACACACCCCCACACGAATATACACACTTACACGCATCATACTCACTCACTCACTCACTCCCTAAAGAGCCAAATGATAACACACACCCATAGTAATATACACACTTACACACATCATACTCACTCACTCCCTAAGAACCAAATAACACACACACACACACACACACACACACTTAACAGACACACATCCCCTTTCCAGGAACCAATAAATCAGTCAAAATGACCAAGGGAATTCAGACCAGCATGAATCCATCCAACTCTTATCTCAAATAACAACTTAAAAGAAACTGTTTGACCAACAGAAGGACTCAACAAAATTCATGTTAAAAAAATAAAAACAATTAAAAACTACAGACAAAAGTTCATTTTCTCCATCAAGACATTCATTTCTGTAGTTCACTGCTATTGTTGGCCGAAACTAGTCGAGGAATCTAAATGAAATAATAATAAAAACGAAGGAATATTAATATACAACCCAGTGTTTCTGAAGATTTTAATTTTTTTAATATTTTTTATTGTTCAATATATATATATATATATATATATATATATATATATATATATATATATATATATATATGTGTGTGTGTGTGTTATGGGCTAGAATGTTTGCATTCTGACCTTGAGACCCAAGTTCAAATCTCAGCAAGGTCAATTTGTCAGGAAGGAGAATTCCTAGCAAACGACCAGCATGTGGCACCTTTGGAAAGTGCCTGAAAACCATACCACTGGTTGGCCCAAGACTTGTAGACAGAATGCTTGGGGCAATCAATAGCTGTGCTAGCACAAAGTAACAAGTCATTGTGACGGAGGGTTTGAGTGTGCTGGTGTTGTTCAGATTGTCACATCATTCTAACTAAGGTCTGCTCAGTACAAACAACAGGTTGGCTCTGTGGGTGTTGAACAAACACAAATGTGCCTGAGTAAGAGTCTACAATAGAATACAAGTGGCCAGCTATTATTATTATTATGATGTGTGTGTGTGTGTGTGTGTGTGTTTTGAACAATAAAAATATTAACAAATTAAAATTTTCAGATACATTGGGTTGTATATTAATATTTTTCATTTTAATATTTCAATTATATATATATATATATATATATATATATATATATATATATATATATGGGGGGCATAGATAGATCACACACAGAGAAAGGAAAGGGAGTAGGAAGACATAGATAGATAGATAGATAGATAGATATGAACAGACTGAGATAGATATAAACTGATTAAGATAGATATGAACTGAGATAGATAGATATATGCAATTTCCTGATTGATTTGTTTTTTATAACTTATCAACTCTTGTGCATTATTTAAGAATAATTGTGTTTTTGTGAGTGAATATTGCATCAAAAATTTTTGGGTGATAACAATGATTTTTCTAAATACAAGTTCTAATATTTAGCCCATAGATGGTGGAGCAGAATAAATGGATTCATATCTTTCCAAAGTCTATTTACATATAGTGAATGTAACTAACTCAACTGGTATTCGATACATATATACATAAAAGCTACTGAAATGCATGCATGTTTATATAAATACACCCACACATATGTATACATATATGCACATATATATACATGTGTGTATAAATATATTTCGATTTTAGTCAATCTTTTATCAGTTTTCTTACCATCCAATTATAAACTTCATAGATTATCTAAAAGCCATCAGCATGGAAGACAATACATTTGAAAAGTTTGCAGTCCTTTCTCTGTTGATAATGGCAAAGAACAAAACCAGGAAATCCTTCATGTGCAAATAAAAATCCCAAAAGTTGAGGGAGTTGCTGTCATGTTGAAAGGATGCTACTCTTTTTGTGTCTAAGAGGAAAATCTCTTAAAAGACATCTTTTGTGTGATTGGATAATTAAAGAAAGTATCTTCTACGATTCAACTGTAAACTTTTTGATTTCTTGCCGAAAGAGTTGAAGCACTAGTAAAAATGTGATAAAGAAGAAGAGAGAGAAATGCCTGTGAAGGACGAGGAACTTGAGGAGAACTGTTGGCAAAGAGCGAGGAAGAGGATGAGGAGAAGGAGGAATGAAAGAAGAGGTGTATAGCTTAGCAGGAAAAAGTGAGAAAGTTATGGAAACTAATGTAGAAGAAGAGGAAATAGATTGAAATAAGGGAAAAGTAGAGGGTAAATAATGATTAACGAAGAAGAAGAAGAAGAAGAAGAAAATGGGAAATGAAAGAAGAAGAAGAAAATGAAAGAGAACAAAAAGGGAAGAAAAAAGAAAATTGAAAGAAGATGGTGAAAGATGAGCAAAGGTCATGAGTAATTGATATGAAAAGCCAAACAATGGCTTCCTGTGTCTGCTTATTAAATATTTCAATAATTTAAAATTGACACTCAGAGAAGTAGAAGTACTGTTAACATGGAAGCCATGAAAGATGGTAAAATACGGGATGAATTCAGTTCCAATTATCTTTAGATGATTGGTTCTCCACAAAGAACAGAAAAGGAAGAACATTTGGTACCATTGCTAAGAACTTGGATCATATCCATTTTGCACAAAGGGAAATGAAAAATTTTAATATTTGCAATGTCAGGTGATAAGGATGATGATAGTGTTTATAATGGTATGCAGTAGTATGGTAAACACTGTTGGTATTGTTGGTAGAAGTGGTATAGGTGATGCTGGTGGTATTGCTGGTTTAGTGGTATAGGTGATGCTGGTGGTATTGCTGGTTTAGTGGTATAGGTGATGCTGGTGGTATTGCTGGTTTAGTGGTATAGGTGATGCTGGTGGTATTGGTGGTAATAGTGGCCTGGAAAATACTGGTGGTTTTGGTTGCTATAGTGGTATAGTTGATGGTAAGGACGTTAGTGGCTTTAGGCAATACTGGTGATAGTGCTGGTGACAATGATAGTTTTAGTAATATGAATAATTATGTTGGTTTTGATATGGGCAATATTAATGGTAATGCTGATATAGGTAGTGGTATTAGTGATGATAGCGGTATTGGTCATTGTAGTGTTATGGGTGATAATAATGGTATTGGTAGTTGTAGATGAATTGGTGATGGTGATATTGTACTTTATAGTGGCCTAGTTGATAACGACGTGATATGGGTGGTGATGGTTATATTAGTAGTGGTAGTGGTCTGGTTGATGTTAACGGTACTTTTGTCCTTATTGGTATAGGTGACGTTTGATGTTTTAGTATTATTCAGAATTTGTCGTTATGATTGAAAAAAAGATGATTCTACATTTCCCTGTGCTCTGTCTTATTGTCAGGTATTAAAAAAAAATGTTTTGCCTTAAGGAGTGACATACCATGATTGAGTAGTGGGAGGAGGATAGGAAATTTATGTGAATCTCTTGCATGACTACACACATGTACACACACACTATATAGATATAGATATGGATATAGATATAGAAATGATCTAAACAAAGAGTCATGATCAACCATATATATTAGCAATTACATACACATGCAATAGTGAGCCGAGTCATACTGTAAATGTAGGTATCCTTTCCCCTTTCATTCCTATCTGCTCTCACTCCAAATCTTCTGTAACCACCTTGCCTTGATCGATCCACTATCTTTCTCCACATCCTTTCCTCTACCACTCCGATCTGCTCTTCCTCCAAACCTTCTGTAACCCCATGCGTGATAGCGGCTTCCAGCCTTGCTTGGGGTGAAAAGCTTAAAAAAAAAAATATATGTATAATTCTTAATATATATATATAGTTTCTTTAAATAATTTTATAATATTTTAAACTTAATACAGATTAAATTTAAAATTGCTAATTTTTAATTTTCAATTCTATAGTAAAATTTAATATTAATTAGTTAGGATGATTTCTATTCTAGCCTAACATTAAGGCATTAATTATTATAACCAAGGTTCGTTGTCAAGTTTTTTGAATTCTCATATACTTGTATTTTGATTGGTCATTGCAGCTTATGTAACAATGATTCCCTTATCAAGGGGTGTTTGGTCGATTTGAACCTTTTAAAACTCTTTATTCTACATTCAACACCATCACTTGATAAGACACCAGAAGTGTTGAAACAAAATGGCTATTTTTGTAGTGATTTTATAATGTATTTATGTTATAATTTTTAAATAAATAATTATATTTACTGTACTCTGTATTGAGCACTCTTTTAAGAATAGTAATTGTTGGTTATTGGAATAGGTCTGATGAATTGGATTGTGATTATGATTCCAATGTAATAAATTATAACCATGGAATATTAGTGTTTGAGCCTTTTATATTATATTCTTACTCTGTCCTGGACATTGAGTTCTACCTGGATTTTATCCTCTTGGGAATTTATATCTATCTATCTATCTATCTATCTATCTATCTATATATATATATATATGTGTGTGTATATATATATATATGTATATATATATATGTGTGTGTATATATATATATATGTATATATATATATATGTATATATATATATATATGTGTGTATATATATATATATATGTGTGTATATATATATATATATATATATAAAGAAATGGAATAAGAGAGTGTTATAGCCTTTTAAGGCAGCCTATATTAGGGTTCAGGCTAGCAAACTGTTGCCATGGGAATTCATTTGGGTGGAGTTGTACAATGCCCATTGCAATCAGAAATAATTATTTTTAAAAAAATTTCTTTTTAGATATTACTATAGATTATACCTTCCAGGTGACAAATATTAAAAGAAAAAAAACTTTATAAAAGTTAAACAAGGTAGGGGGCAGTTTGCTCTGTAAGTTGAGCCTTCCTCCATGGAAGTCAAAAGCAAATTAGCTCAAATCATGAGATTTCTGGAAATTTCAAAAAAATAAGGCATTTTTGTTATAAAGGAAGGAAGGAAGGAAGGAAGGAAGGAAAAAAGAAAGAAAGAAGTTAAAAAGAAAGAAAAGTTAGAAAGAAAGGAAGGAAGAAAGAAGGAAAGAAGTTAAAAAAGAAAGAAAGGAAGGAGTTAAAAAGAAAGAAGAAATTAAAAGTCTTGTCGAGAATAAAAATGAATGAGAGAAAAAAGGAGGTAAATAAGAACAACAAAAGAAAGAAAGAAAGAGATGAAAAAAATAGAGAGCCTGTAGAAGCAAGTAAACAAGAGCTGGAAAAAAAAAATGTAAAAAGTGGGGGGGGGGATGAATGAAGAAATAAATTGAAATCCTTTTGATTGCAAAGCAATTTCAGAATAACTTCTCTCATTGAATAATTTTGTGCAATCATTTTGAAATGCCAACACTTACTGTCACACATTCCATGGAAATCAACATAACAGCACCGGCGGGTGTGTGTGTGGGGGGATGAGGTACTCCGCTCCCCCATCTCCCCAACCAATGTTAAATGGACAAGAGGTTCATCAAAATCAGAACTATACACACTCTTCCATCAGATTTTATCACCTGGTAATGGATTTTTATAGAATCTGAAATCTTACAAAAATAAAAAATAAAAATTACAACTCCCCCACCTCTCCTTTTTTAAAATATTTTTTCAATCACTTGCATTACCATTTGATAAATTAACATGAATTCAAATTTAGAAAACATTTTGTCTCAGGATGCCTTTCCATATCAACCTATCTTTAGACAGATATAAACAGGCCAAGAGAGATAGATATGAACATATTTAGATAGATAGATAGATAGATATTAATAAACTAACAGAATGACAGAGAGAGATCAGGAATTGATTGAGATAGATAGATAGATATATATACAAATGGACTAGGAAAGATGGATAGATAGATATATATACAAATGGACTGGGAAAGATAGGTAGACAGACAGACAGATGTGAATAGACATAGATTAAACAGAATGAGATAGATAGATAGATAGAGATGGACATAGTGAGTTAGATAAATATGAACAGATTAGGAGCAACAGATATGAATATATTGAGATAGATCGATAGAAACAAACTACTAGAAATGGATATATTGAGATAAAGCAATTTACTAAGCATAGCTTAGATGCGGCGCAAGGCCAACAATGTGGGGCACCGAGTGAGGAACAAACTCACTACTCAATGGATCTAGAGAGACAACATTGCTAACCATTACACCATGTTGAAATTCACAAATATAGATAGAAACAGGCTAAAAGTGATATATGCTGATTTATAAAAGTGATATAGCTTAAATGTGGCACAAGGCCAAAAGTATGGAGCATCCAGTGAGAATTGAACTCGCTATTCAATCATAATTGATCTAGCAAGACAGGCTTGTTAACCATTACACCATGTCAGAGAGCTCAGTGGTAGTTCACTAAATGTAGCATAGATGTGGCACAAGGGGAAAAGTATGGAACACCCAGTGAGAATCAAACTCACTATTCAGTCATAAATGATCTAGCGAGACATGCTTGTTAACCATTACACCATGTCAGAGAGTTCAGTGGTAGTTCACTAAATGTAGCATAGATGTGGCACAAGGCGAAAAGTATGGAGCACCCAGTGAGAATCAAACTCTCTATTCAGTCATAAATGATCTAGCGAGACATGCTTGTTAACCATTACACCATGTCAGAGAGATCAGTGGTAGTTCACTAAATGTAGCATAGATGTGGCACAAGGCCAAATGTATGGAGCACCCAGTGAGAATCAAACTCACTATTCAGTCATAAATGATCTAGCGAGACATGCTTGTTAACCATTACACCATGT
>OZ038508.1:7755789-7775789 GCA_964036315.1 Acanthosepion esculentum | reverse complement strand
ACACTATTTACATGCAGACTATTGTCCTCATTCTTGTTATTGTTATCACAATTTTTCAGCTGCTGTGCCATTTAGTCTTCACTCTGGATAATGGCACAACAACTAAAACATTGTATGAAAAACAACAAAGATGAGGACAATAGTCCACATGTAAACAGTATTAATAATAATTCCTCAACCCAGAAATTTAGACGGAAATTATCGAATCAGTATGTACCCAATTTGAGAAACCAACAACATAAACCTGATAAAGGCTGTGAGACACAATGATCAAAACATTGTATTAACAACAACAACAATGATGAGGAAAATAGTCGGCATATAATCAGTGTAAATGATAATTCCTCATCCCAGAAATTTAGATAGAAATGTCACCTAGTCAATCAAGTGACTTTCTTTTGACACTTTTGTCCATCCGATGCAAAGCCCAGGAGCCACTCAAGGTAGAGGATTACTGAATAGGGTTGTTTTATGGATGTAAGAATTGTAGATTATGAGTATATGTAGGATAGATAAAAGTTAACTCTAGATTTGATGAGGTTAAGGTTGAGGAACCATTCTCACAGGAGTCTGTTCCACAAAGCAGCAGCTCTTAGGAAGAAAACATCCAAATGGCACTTCCTCCTTATCAATGGAATACAAAGAAAATGAGTACCTTACAAGACACACTTTTTTCTTAAAAAATATGCTGAAAAGGACGAATGTACGGCCACGCCCAGGCTCAAGTAAGCTTGTATGGTCACCTAATTGGCTTGACTGATAGGGACATGGATTTGTATGTGGAGTCATTACACTATGATGTTAGCTAATTCAGCCTTTTGTATGATGTAACCCCAGTACTTAGCTGTTACAAGTATTCCCAAGACTATAAACCTTCCTGGAGCCAAGCCACAATTTTAAATATGCTCCATTTACTAGTAGCAGTGAGAGCCTTTCTGCTCTTGACTAGGTATGTCATTGCCATACCAACAAAATCAGACAAGTGATTAATGTAAACAATATGTGGTGCCAGTATGTGAGGGATGCGTGATAAATGTGTTGTTGCATGAGAATAACTTTTTTGTTTTCTTAGAAATTTCTTTCCAATATTAGGGTGCATCTTCCAAGTCGCAACATCTTATGAGCCAGAAAATATGGCATATATATTGAATTAATATAAGTAAAAGTTTGTTACCTTCAGCATCCACTCTTCAGTAGATACAAGCAAATGACTGCTTAGATTTTTTTTACACTATTTACATTTTTCAGACTATTGTCCGAATCTTTGTTGCCATATTTATCACAACATTTTGGCTGTTGTACACCCCGGCCTTCTTCAGGTGGTTGGAATGTCAAACTGAATCCTTTATTTTGCTTGCTGGAGTAGACTGTTCTAGTTCCACGTGCCATGTTTAATGGATGTCAGTTATCAGTTATGTCCTGTTAATTCACCTCTCCAAGTTCTCCACTGCCTTAACCAGGTATTGAACTCTCACTGGATCTAACCAACACCTTTATCCACTGTGCCATGTGACCTTAAGGACAGCTGAATATATGAATTTTTGGGACTTGTAAACTTAATGTCTTCAGCAGTCATTTTTAACCAGTGCTCATATTGCAATTTTTACTGTTGTCATTGAACGATTTTTTTACCAGAGCTCATATTGCAATTTTCATTGTTATTGCATTTCTCTGGCACTCCTTATTACTGGTTCCCATATTGTATTCATTTCTATGCTTGGTCGGCTCAAGAGACTTTTGTGGCCTAGAATCCAGTACAATCATTGGATAAAACAGAGACTACAAGCTCATATCTCCCACAGGCTTGAGGATTTCTTCAACAGAATTACTAATGAAGAAGACCAAAGAAGGATCCAAAATAACCTGGATAAATCCTTCAGACATGAATTCGATGTAAACAAGGCTCGCCAAGTACAAAAATTAAACAGATTGAAAGATCAGAGGTGACGCACAAGGTCCATCACCCACCAGTGAAAGCAGTAATCAACATCAGCCAATATCAGCTGAGAGCCTCTGAGGAGTCAGTATTGAATAAGGGTCTCAACTTCGACACAACCATCAGGCGAGTACCATACTTGGACATCATTGCCAGAATCGAGGAAGTGGCCTTGGGCTTCCCTCAGGCTCAGGCAGATGAACAAAGATGGAGGGTGAGACAGACCTTGGAGAAAGCCAAGCTGCCCAATTCAAACATCACGAGGCTAGAGAGGCTGTCAATCAGGTCCCTACAGAGGAACGATATCATCATACTACCGGCTGATAAAGGCAATGCAACTGTAGTGATGGACAAATCAGATTATACAGGAAAGCTGGTGTTGATATTTTACTAACCCAAACTCTTTGGTGAAATGTGGGAGGTGCTGCCACAGGGTTGGAATCCCCAAGTCCAGGTATTCCTCATTAGTTGTGCTCTTTCTGAAAAGAGAAACACAAGTGAGAGATAAAATCTAGTTTGTCTGTTGGGTGGCAGATACTACACTTAGTATTTACTTGCCGCCCCACACTGACAGGATGTGATACAGGGTCAGTTTAATGTGGGGAGCTGGAAGGTGTGCACTTGGGCCAGTTGAAAAAATAGCCCAGCCCTGTCAACTGTGGGTTGTACTGGCATCAGTATTACTAGCAATCCCTGCTTTTAGTGAAATGAGGGATTTACTACTGTGGACAGCTCTTCCCCAAGACCAAGCACTTCTACATTCAAGGCCCACTCTTTTCCATTTCCTTTTCAGCAGCCTCCTCCTACAATGTCCACTCTTTCCCACTTTTCATTATCAGCGGCCTTTCAAGCCCAGCTCAAATGGCTACACCCAACCCTTGCTGCAGAAGTCGAGGCCTGTCCTGGCAGCTTGATTCAGGTTTTTCATTCATTCTGTGGGAGCCAACTGAGAAATCTCCCTTCGAGATAAAAACTACACACAACTCTTGCTGCCGAAATGAGGACTGCCCTAGCAGTTTCATACATGGATTTCTCGTTCCACCTATGGGAACTAGCGAAGAAAACTCTCCCTCAACAAAAACAACACTCAAGAACTTTGTTAACTGGGAAATGTCATTTTTTACCTGCAAAATACTACTATATTGCACTCTCTTTCAACCAGAAATAAAAGCTGTTGAACAGTTATTTCAAGCTTTGGATTTTGTTCATTCTACTCTCACTGCCAAGCATGCACACACAAACATACATGCAATCAGGAAATAATTCCTACAGTTTCCTTATAAGGACATGGATACTATAACCATTATCCTTACCATTCCTAAGATTATCATTTGTTAAGATTAGCTGTTTGCAGTTTTCTGGACAGAACACATGTTTTCTCTACTTTATTTGCTTTTTTCTTTTTTAACTTTTTCCCTTTTCCTACCTGTTTTTCTCTATCTCGCATATATACACAACGTTTTGGCTGTTATATGCTCCAGCCTTCTTCAGTGGATATATGTTAGAATTTTGAAACAAACCCTTTATTTAATTCATGGGAGTAGATTGTTCTAATTCCAGGTACCATGAATTTGGTATCGGTTATTTTTATTCTTAGTATCTGTTATTTTACTTTAGTACCTCAACTCTCACATGTTTTTATTCCCTCTGCTGTAGCAAGGTATTGAACTCACAACTCTTTGAGTTAAATCACTTTTTGGACCACTCAACTAATGCTTTATTCCTCTGAGCCATGTGTCCTTCCTTTGAAATTCCAACATATATCTGAAGAAGGTCAGTGCATACAAGGGCCACATTGTGAATATGGCAATAAAGGTGAGAACAATAGTTTGATCAATGTAAATAGTATAAATAATTAAATAGTATAAATAATTACAATACTTCATTTCAGAAATATAGACATCCCTCTCTCTCTCTTTCATGCTTGCTTTCTCTTTTTCACTCACACACCAGACCTTTTTCTAAGTGTTATGGACGACCGATAGCAAAAAGGTTTTTTTTTTTAGATTCTCCACGTAGAATTCGTTTCATCTTATCCTCGTCGCCACTGTTATGGTCCAGGTTAGGACCAAAGAAGAGTAGAAATAATGAAGATATATTACATGAAATAATAATACAAGATGTGGAAGGTGTTAGTATGACTGTCAGTCTGGTTTGGAGTGAACTACTATCGGCTCGACTCGATTCATCTCTCTCTCTCTCTTGAGAGGCATAGTATACATAGTGTTAGGAAGAGTTCATTCTGTAGTTATAGGTAAGGACCCATAACACTAAGCGTCCTGGGTAAGATGATAAACTACGTTCACTTCCTGGGTAAGATGATAAACTATGTCCACCAGCAAGGCCTCTGATCAGGAGGTTTTGAGGAGTGTGGGACCACCTCTTAATTGCTGGTGTTCCCAGGTCTACCCTGACCTGGAGTGGTAGCACCTGTTAGGGTCCAAGCTATGGGCAAATAGTTAACCTGGGGTCAAAACACTATGAAAGTGTAAAAATAGGTTTTAATACCAGAAATATTTTGTAAAAAATTATTACTAACAATACTTTCTGAAGAAAGATTATTACCAGCAATACATTTTTGAAAAACTTTTTACCAGCAATACAATACCTGAAATTAATCTATTGAGGAACTTCCTACTAATATCGAGAAATAATTAATAAGCCTGCTTATCGCCTGCTTTATACACCACCCTGGTCTTTTGAACAGGAGTATAGATTTATCCTTTATTTCCTGTTTAGGATTGGGTTTCTGGCTCCTTCTAAAGTTTTCACATTTTTTTTCACTCCCAGTAGCTTTAGCTTTAGCGTTTTAGTGGCTTTATTGCCTTGCTTGGAGTGAACTGATTAAAATAAAAAATGTCAAAAACTGGTCTAAAATATTCAGGGATTCAGAAGTTATTTCTCTTTCTTTTTATTCTTTTCCTTTTCTTTTTTTTCTTTTCCTTTTCTTTTTTTTCTTCATTTTCGCTTTCTTTTTTTCTTTTTCTTCTTCATTTTCTCTTTCTTTTTTTCTTTTCCTTTTCTTTGTCTTCTTCATTTTCTCTTTCTTTTTTCTTTTCCTTATCTTTTTCTTCATCATTTTCTTTTTCTTTTCTTTTTCTTCTTCATTTTCTCTTTCTTTCAGTGATTTCTAAGAAAAGGAACTTTCAAATTTTCCTTTTACTTCTTTATTTTTTCTTTCACTATATTTTTCACACTTTTTCTTTCATATTTTGTCTTTTGTTTTTTCTTTCTTTCTCATATGTGGGTTTTGATTTTTCTCTTATTGCTCTTTCAGTTCAGTTCTTGTTATTTTTCTTCACCTCTCTCTCTCTCTTGTTCTTTCTTTCTTATGTTTAGGTTATTTATTTTTCCCTGTTTTCTCTCATTCTCTCTCTTTATTTCTCTTTCATGTATTGTCTTTTTCTTATTTCTTTATTCTCTGTTTCTTACTTTCATATATTTGACTTATGATTTTCCCTTATTCTTTCTTTCTGATTTTTCGTTCATTTCTTCTAGTTTTCCTTTAATTCTTTCTTTCTTATATTTATGCTATTAATTTTCCATTTTTTCTCTTCTTATTTTTCCGTCATTTCTTTCTTTCTTCTGGTCATTCTCACTTTTTTCTTTCTTTCTTTTTTCAAGGATTCAAAATTATTTCTTTTTCTTTTCTGACATTTTTATTTTCTTCTTGTTTCTTTCATTCATTCATTCTTTCTTTCTTTCTTTCTTCTGACCATTTTCCCTTTCTTTTGCTATTTCTTTCTTTCTTTCTTATGGGCTGAGAAGTTTTTTTCTTTTGCATTTCTGACTAGTCATTTCTTTTCCATTCTTTCTTTCTTCTTACCATTTTCCCTCTCTTTCTTTATTCTTTTTTTCTTCATGTGAAGTTATTTCTTTTGCTTTTCTGATATTTATTTTCTTCTACATTCTTTATTTCTTCTAACCATTTTCCCTTCTTTCTTTCTTTCTTTCTTTCTTTCTTCTGACCATTTACCCTTTCTTTTGCTCTTTGTTTGTTTCTTTCTTCATGGGCTGAGAAGTTTTTTCTTTTGCTTTTCTGACTTCTCATTTTTTTTCCATTCTTTCTTTCTTTCTTCTGACCATTTTCTCTTTCTTTCTTTCTTTCTTCATGAGCTGAGAAGTTATTTCTTTTGCTTTTCTGACTTTTCATTTCCTTCTCCATTCATTCTTTCTTTCTTTCACAGTTATTACAAAATATTTTGCATGACCTATGACTACATTTATCTAATTCAGTGGTAAGAAAGTTATATCCTTTTTTCCCTTCATTTATCCCCTAGTTTTTTTTCCCACTTTTTTCCAAATAAATCAGTCATTTGATCACGCATTTGGCAACAAGCAATCAAAATTAATGAAATCACACATTTAATTGACAAAGAACTGAGTCAAGCAACATTTTTATGGCTTAGTCCAAATGTACTTCATTTTGGGCATAGGGGGTCATGGAGGAGATTAAAGAGAAAGGGTTATAAAAAGTAAACTTTATTTTTGTTTTGTTTTTGGCTGGGGATGGGAGAAAAGGATAGAATGTTAAAAGATGCCATTTTTATTTTTTTATTTTTTTAATGCAAGTTGGCTTCCAAGGAAAGAGATAATGTCCCCAACAGAACATCCCTGCATTTTCCGGGCTGTAAAAATTAAATGAAAACAAAACTGAAAGAGAAAAGAAGAAAAATATATAAACGTGACTTAAAAAGGGAGTTAAAATAAATATATTTTTTTTAAATTAAGGAGAAAATAGAGTAACGGGAAAAAAAGTTATTGCAATCTTGGGAGCCCCAATAAAAAGAATTAGTGTCAAAAATGGAGGCTAGAATTCATTCATTTTTGTTTTTAATTGTGCGGCATCGAATTGGGGAGGAGCGTCTTTGAGGAATTAATAAACAATAAAATTTGGATGAGAAGATCAAAAAATGAGGGTGGGGTTTAAAAAAACGCATTAAAATTCTAAGAAAATGAAAAACCATGCTTAAATGTCTAGGTAGGTTTTTTCTTTCTTTTTTTGACTTCTTGAGTATTTATCTTTTTTACTTTATAATTTTAATTCATTTAAAAAAGTAGTATTTCAACTATGAAAAACTTTTTATCTAACTATAATATATTATTTTATTATTTTCTTTTCTTTTTTTATTGGTTATGGGATAGGGGTTTATCTATATGATAATTTCCTTCATATTTTTTTATATATCTTACTCCATTTTTTTTTTTTTTGCTTAAAAGAAACTGCCCACCAATAAAATAAAATTAGCCTCTGATGTGTGAAAAAGACAAAAATTAAATAAATAAACATAAAAACATGAACTAAAAAAATCTATGAAAAAAGTTTTAAGAGAATCACTTGAACTACAAGGAAAAATATTGAGGAAAGAAAAGTTAGAACACGTTTTATGAAACCAAAAAAAGAACAAAACATTGAGCTACATTCTGTAAAGGCCAAAGGAGTACTTCTTTTTAAAGACCAGCTGATAGCTTTTCATTTGATATTTTTAAAAATATTTTGCTTCTTCGTTTCAATATTTTTTCATTTTGCTTTTTTTTAAATGATGTTCTGACAATTTTAAAAACAAAAACCACGAAATAAAAAAGTTTTAGCTCACAATTTTTTTATTTATACTTTTATCATTGGTAGAAAGTGGCTTCTGTCCCTGGTGAAAATGGACATATGGCAGAGTGAGAATATTATAAAATATGGAGTTGAGAGAGATTTTTAAGTTCAAAAGAAAAAGAAATAAAGAATAATAAAAAATTTAAAAGATTTCAGTTGCGTAAGAGTCACCATTAACAACAAATAGGGGGAATTAGAGAAAGAAAAAAGAAAAGAAGAAAGAGGGAAAGAAGGAAAAGAAAAAAGCAAATGAATATTAATGGTAAAAAATTGGACAGAAAAAAAGAATGTAAAATAAAAAAAGACAGAATGTAAATAGAGAATGTACACATGGCAGTCTTTATAGAAAGAGAGGAAGAAAGAAAGATAAAGAAAGAGAAATTGAAGAAAGAAACAGTGAAAAAAGGGAAGTAAATAAGAAAGAAAGAAAAAATTGAGTGAAGAAAGAGTGAGAAAAAGGAATTAAAGGAAAGAAAGAAAGATAAAGAAAGAGAAATTGAAGAAAGAAAGCGTGAAAAAAGGGAAGTAAATAAGAAAGAAAGAAAAAATTGAGTGAAGAAAGAGTGAAAAAAAGGAATTAAAGGAAAGAAAGAAAAGAAAGAAAGAGAGATTGAAGAAAGAAAGATTGAGAAAAGGGGAGTAAAGAAAGAAAGAAAGGGAAATTGAAAAAAGAAATATTGGGAAAAGGGAAACGAAATAAATAAGAAAGAAAGAAAAAAGATAAATTGAAGAAAGAAAGAGTGTGAAAAGGGAAGAAAAGTAAATAAGGAAAAAGAAAGGAAAAGAAAAATTGAGGAAAGAACGAGTGATAAAATAGAAGTAAAGTAAGAAAAAACAGAAAAGGAAGAAAAAGTAAATAAAGCAAAAGAAATAAAGAAAGAAAGAAAGAAAGAAGGAGAAAAGTAAATAAGGGAAAAGAAATAAATAAAGAGAAATTAAGGAAAGAAAGAGTTAAAAAGGAAAATAAAGTAAATAAGAAAGAAAAAGGTAGAAAAGGGGGGAAAGTAGATAAGGTAAAAGAAAAAAGAAAGAAAGTGAAAAAGTAGGAAAGTAAATAGGGAAAAAGAAAGAAAGAAAGATGGATCGTAGATGGGTGTTCCAGCATGACAATGACCCAAAGCATATGGCTAAGGCAAGAAAGGAGTGGCTCAAGAAAGGAACCGCGTTAAGGTAAACCTAGTCAGTTTCTGGACCTTAGTCCTGTAGAGAATCTTTGGAGGGATCTGAAGCTTTAAGATGCCCAATGACAACCTACAAACCTTAAGGATTCGGAGAGGATCTGCAAAGAGGAGTGGGCCAAAATCCCCCTCTGGGATCTGTAAAAACTGGTAACCAACTACAGGAAACATCTGGCTGCTGTTCTTGCCAACAAGGTTTTCTTCACCAAATACTGAGTTATGTTTTGCTATCGGGTGAAATACTTATTTTTTTCAATAAAAAAAAGAAGGAAATGCTCAAATATTAATATAATGTGATTTTCTAAGAATTTTTTTTTTGAATTCCATCTTTCACTTTCAAGATGGACATTATATTTTGTGGAACTTACATTTCACCACTGGAACCCAAAGGGAATGAGGGTGGGGTTTGCTACAATGGGTGTAGCATGTCAGCTCTTAGCCATGAAGATTTGAGCTGGTGGAAATAAGCAATGTACTTCATTCAATAACAGTTATAACAATAAGTCTTCATTCCTGAAATTCCCAGAGAAATATTGCTACTGCATCTGGTCTCATGCTTCTGATATATATTTAGAGATTCTTGATAAAATCCAAAAAAGAATCTGCAATGTTATTAGTTCTGGCCTGGCATCTTGGCTTCAGTCACTTTCCCACTTCCAAAATGCAGCTTCCCTGTGCCTTTTCTATAGATACTTTTATAGTAATTGTTCTAATGAATTTTCCTCTATGGTGCAAATTGTACATAGAGGAACTAGTTAGGACTTCATCTACCAAAATTTTCCTAATTCTTGGTATTTTAAACTGTTGCAGAATACTTAAGTAAGTGATCCCAGTCAAGATCACACCAAAAAAGGAATGTTCCAATCAATCCATTTGATGTAATGCCACACCACACTGTAAAACGAGTTTGAAAGTCAATATTTCATATGGCTGCCATTGCTTGCACTGTTCCAAACTGTATTGCAATGTGGAATGAACTCCCAAGGGGATGCTTTCTTGATCACTACAATATTAACCTCTTCAAGTCAAAGTCAATCAATATCTATCATACATAGCCTTATAATTTGCAACTCTTGTTCCTTCCATATATGCCTTTACAACATCCACCATTCAGTAACTCTCTACCTTGAATGATGCTTGAAAAATAGTAAAAAGTTCAGCCCAACCTTTCATCTAATTACTTTAAGCAGTCTTCAGGAATAATTCTCTAGGCTTCTTGGAGGACATTCAAAAAGTCTTCTTCAAATGTTACCTGCCTTTTCTTTATTCTCTCTCAAGATCCTACCACATGGTTTTATCAATGTTTAGGTCTATGCTCTGGAGAGGCCAGTCTATGGCTGAGAGAGTAACATTATGTGTTTTTCTGTCCAGGTAAATTTTACATTGTGTTTGTCATCGTTTTAATGCTGGAAAATAAAGCCATAGCTTATCAGAGACTTTCCAGATGATATTACATAGTCTATGAAAATCTGAAGGTATTTTTCCATATTTATAATACCATCAATTTTGACAAGATCTCTAACACCACTGGTTAAAATTCAGCCCCAAAACATGACAGCCTTAACTATGGTTTACAGGTGGCTCTAGACATTCAATGTACCTGTCTCCTGACCTCCTCTCTACATACTGATGATAGTTTGAACCATATTTGGATTCATCATTCAATAAGACTTGTTGTCACTGATTTTCAGTAACATTCTTGTGTAATTTGGCATATCTCAGCCTTTTTTTCTCTATTCTATTTCCTTAACAATAGCTACTTGACAACCACACTTCCATTGAGAACATATCTGATGAGCTATCAGCAAAAAGTAGCTGTGGGTCAGCTGAAGGGCCTGAAGCATCTTTCAGGTCTTTGCTGGAATCTTTTCCTATGTCTTAATAACATGAGCATTGTAGATAGTTTTTTAAGTTTCCGCAAACATTTTCAAGACACACGGTACACCAAGACAAGATATCACAATTTTTTGACTGATAGCTATTTAAGAATTACCTTATAGTTGCAAAATTACTATTTTATGCCTGCAAAACTTTGGCATATTTTGGAGATATGACACTTGCAAAAACATAGGAACAGTTTTTTTAATCATTTTACCCCAAGCTAGTTGCTAATGCCATGAAGATGCAAGGGGTTACTGGAAGGGGAAGTGAATATAAAAAGTGAGGAGAAAAGACAATAAAAGAGCAGGAATTTGGAAGATGGCGATTGACATTGCATTTTTATATTTTTGGAAATTATGGGTGGCAGAGAAGCAAGAAACCAGGAAAGAGTGTGAGAAACAAAGACATTATAACAGAACTTACAGTTACATCTAGCTATTTTAACAGTAAAATGATCATACCAAGTAACAAATTTAATAGTACGATTAAATTCATGTGGTTGAGATACTAAGGAGGAGAGCCGATTAGAATAATTGTCATGTAAATATTTATAGAAAAGACAGAGGGGAGGCCATTAACATGAAAAGATCTAGAAGTGTGACCATTCAACACTATTTTCATTTTCTAATTTGTTAAAATATCTAAGCAGGGTCACCGTAGTCCTTGGGCATGTGGAGAAGGCTGGCTTGCTAAACCCTGTCAAATGCCTTCAAGATATCTAGAACCACAGCCTTAGCCTCACTGTCCTCATCTAAAGCCTGATAAAAAAAATTCAGTGATAACAACACATCACTGGTTAAGCTAGAGAAACAAAAGCCATATTGTTTATCTGAAAAGAAGACCCCGTGAAGAAGTAATTTTGAGTTGATTAGAGATTCTAGTACTTTGCCAAAAAGTGGCAGAAGACTAATTAGTTTCTGCCTCAAGATACAATTAATAATTAAAACAAAGTCCTTAAGAATACAATTTAAAATTCTTTCTTTTCTAGGCTGCCTAGACACAAAATGGGTCCATCCCTTGTTTTAGGAGCCCTTTATATGTTTAAATGATTCATAGGTCACTATTACATGGCTTAACAAACAAAAAGAATTATTCCTCTGAAAATGAACTGGACTGAAAATGAGTAAAGAAGAATCAATGTCTTCAGGAAACCTGGAGAATTATTATTCATGACCAACTTTAAAAATTACAAAGAAATCTGATTTCTTGGTAGCAAAATAGAAATAGATGAGGGGTAGCTCAAGACATTTGCACAGTACTGTATGTGTTATATATATATATATATATATATATATATATATATATATATTATAATTATTTAAAAAAAATATGATTCCTTTGCTACATAAGAGTTCTCATGTTTCAAAAACAAGAGCTGAAAACTTCAATATAATTATTAGAATTAAATTGAATAAAAGTATCAAGCTCTTTTTTATCTTCAAGCAAAATCTTTGGAATAACTAATCTTAAAATTTATATATCTTTATTATGTAAATTTATTACATTTATACAATATAAGCAAATTCATTCGTAAAATTAATTACTATGGAAACAGCTAGAGCAGTTATTTCAATAAGGGGCGTAAGGGTTAACAATTTGTATCAACATATTTGTTACTTTCAGAAAGAGGTCAAGGTAGGGTTGGAGTGTCTAATTTAAGGCTATACTCATACTGTCTAGTCTGTTTGTTTCAGCAACAGAATAAAAGACGTTTAAAAAATAATTATAATTTAGGCTCTACTTTTGTATTGAGCACTGTTTTTTAAAAATAAAAACAAAAATACTAAAGAACTTCGGATTATTTACCTAACAAGTTCTTTCCTATTTTCTATATATTTGCACACACACACACACACACACACACACACACACACACACACACACACACACACACACACATATATATATACATACATATGGTGGACTCTCCTATTGTGAACACTAAATGAGGGTCAGCATTGAATGGTGCCTTTCGTTTTACACTTATGCATGCTAGCAGGGAGGGGCTATTTTGTGGAGAAAATCAGGTAAGGGAAAGACATATTTCATTTGTGCTTTCTTAAGTGTGATACTAGCCCAGCCTTGCTATGTGCGACAAAGCCACACTGACAGATGAAATTTGTTAAAGCAAGATTTTGATGGTGTCTCTGCTTCAGAGATTGATGAAGCTGATCACGGTGCTTCAGTCTACAAAACCCTTTAATTTAATGAAACCTGTCTTATGCCACTCCTTTTGGCTTGATGCTTGGGCTTCCCAGGTTTTCAGATCAAAGTTGAGACATTTTAAGTTGTCTTTTAATTTGTATTTGTAGTGTAAATTATATATACAAGGGTCATTCAATAAATAAAGGTGAAGTTTTCGGTATAAGGACTTCTAATACAGATAGAAGCTTACTTTTCTTTTTTTTTTCAACATAGTCTCCCAGCACTGTCACACTCTTTTCCCATCTGTGCACAAGCTTCTGTATAAAAGTGTAAAAATCTTTGGACTGATGTCTCAGCCAGTCGCTTACAACACTTTTGACTTCATCGTCACTTTTAAACTTCGTGCCTCTCATGAACGCTTTCAAGGGACCAAACAGGTGAAATTCTGAAGGGGCAAGGTCTGGGCTGTAAGGGGGATGTGGGAGCAGTTCCCAGCCCAGCTCGTTGATGGTCTGCACCGTTTGGGCTGCTGTGTGAGGCCTTGCGTTGTCATGATGCAAGATGACTCCTTCTGACTGATGACCCCTGCATTTGTCCCAACAGATAAGCTCAAAGTCCTTGCAATGTCATCCACTGTCACCCTTCTGTCAGACTGAATGAGGTCATTGACTGATTCGATCACCTCAGGAGACCTCACTTCTGTAGGCCTCCCAGGGCTGTCTTCATCCTCAACACTGCTCCGTCCTTCTTTAAACAATTTAGCCCACTTGTAGACATTTTTTTGGCTGAAACATGTGGCACCATACACAGTTGACATTCTCCTATGAATTTCAACTAGTTTGCACCCTTCAGCAACCAAAAACCTGATAACTGACCGCTGTTCAATCCTGGAGCATGCTTCTTGGTCGGCCATCTTTGTTAATCGCCAAAACTCTCAAAGTTTTTTTAAATCTGCAAAAGAAATTAAATCCATGTGAAAAAGAAGTAAAACAAAAAAAAATAAAAAAGAGTAAGCTTCTATCTGTATTAGAAGTCCTTATACTAAAAAATTCAACGTATTTATTGAATGACCCTCGTATAATCACTAAAACTTTATTTTCAGTGGGTACCCATATTTGAGTTGACACTCCATTTATTTATTAAACAGTATATTTATTTATTTTCATCTATCAGCCTGAATATTCCAGAAATTATATGAAAGAAAATATGCACACTTAGGCAGGATTTGAACTTATGTCCCCCTAGCAGGCAAAACAATTGTTAGATCTGATGTGCTTTAGATCAATTCCACAACAAATTGCTTCATCGATCAAGCAATGTCAAATAGTCCCTTTAAGTTTTCTCCTAGATGCCTATCTAGTAGCCTGATTAAATTCATGTAGTTCAGGTACCAGGAAATAAGCTTTTCAGAGCAGTTGCCATGAAAATATTTGTAGAAAAGACAGAGGGAAGCCACACCACATTGGTGAGAAAGTAACTGAAGTTGAGAGGCCAAGTCAGGATTGGTTACATTGCAAATCCTTCTTAGATGAATAGCAGGAGCATCAGACCAGATAAACAGCAGTATCCTATGCACTGACGAATGGTAGATTTATAAATGTGCAAGATGGATTCTGATTAGAAAAATCTTCTGGCATGACAGTGACCCAACTTTCCTAGCAGTAGATGCAGCTATTGATTCACTGTAGTTGCTCCACTTCATGTCAGTGGAAAACATGAGACCAACAAGGTGCATTGTGTTGATATCTTGGAGTCTAGCATCAGCCATATGCTAATGGCAGGCAGAAAAAGTTCTCTGTCATGTTTAAATGAAAGCAGCTTTGTTTTGGAGACATTAAAATTGACAATTGTTGAAGAAAGCTTCAGTTTATTTATTTAATTAATAGCTATGAATTAAAACAAATTACTGTACATGGCAATTTATCCATCACACCCTGTAATATATATATATATATATATATATATATATGATATGATATGATATGAAGATTGTGTTCAGATATGAAATAGACTGTCACTACTCTATATTGACCTGAGTGTCCAGTCTTATATGTACGCATGCTCTATCCTTGATATTGAGCACTTTTACCCATAAATATATATCATACCTTAAAACTATATAAAATATATATCATACCTTAAAATTATATAAAATATATATCATACCTTAAAATTATATAAAATATATATCATAGCTTAAAATTATATAAAATATATATCATAGCTTAAAATTATATAAAATATATATCATACCTTAAAACTATATAAAATATATATCATAGCTTAAAATTATATAAAATATATATCATACCTTAAAATTATATAAAATATATATCTTAGCTTAAAATTATATAAAATATATATCATACCTTAAAACTATATAAAATATATATCATAGCTTAAAATTATATAAAATATATATCATACCTTAAAACTATATAAAATATATATCATAGCTTAAAATTATATAAAATATATATCATACCTTAAAACTATATAAAATATATATCATAGCTTAAAATTATATAAAATATATATCATACCTTAGAATTATATAAAATATATATCATACCTTAAAACTATATAAAATATATATCATACCTTAAAATTATATAAAATATATATCATACCTTAAAATTATATAAAATATATATCATACCTTAAAACTATATAAAATATATATCATACCTTAAAACTATATAAAATATATATCATAGCTTAAAATTATATAAAATATATATCATAGCTTAAAACTATATAAAATATATATCATAGCTTAAAATTATATAAAATATATATCATACCTTAAAACTATATAAAATATATATCATACCTTAAAACTATATAAAATATATATCATAGCTTAAAATTATATAAAATATATATCATACCTTAAAACTATATAAAATATATATCATAGCTTAAAACTATATAAAATATATATCATAGCTTAAAATTATATAAAATCTATATCATACCTTAAAACTATATAAAATATATATCATACCTTAAAATTATATAAAATATATATCATAGCTTAAAATTATATAAAATATATATCATAAATAAATATATATCATACCATAAATCTATATTTTTTGTCATTTATATAAATATTTTTTAAAACTTCAAAACTATATTTTTTGTATATATATATATATATTTTAAAAATCCCTCAATATTTTCTGTTGATGTTAAATTTGTTAAACTCCTCTTTAAAAATAATCCCTGTTAATGTATATGTACTGATATGAAAAGAATGAAGATTTTCAAGAAGATATATGTATTATTTGGAATGCCCCTTTTGAACAGGACAAACTTGGTAAGGGGAGAATGACCCCCTGACTTATGGTGAAAATGGTGTATTGCACAAAAATAGGTTGAGAATCACTGCTGTAGCCAATCTTAATTCATCAAGAAAAAACAAATTATTTTCGACACCTCCAATCAAGATGAGAAGCCATCAGAGGTGAGACTGGTGTATTCTGATCTTAACTGATTGAGGGTTAGTAGTATTGTAGAAAAAATTATCATCACAAAGTATAAGTAATGTGCATTAGTACCAGCTGATACCTTAGACCTAAATATGTCTCAACACATGCATATCATTAATCAGTGGAAACTACAGAAGAAAAAGATACAACTGAATTATATACTAGCAATAGTAAAGTACTAACATAGTAAACATTAAGACTTCAGAGAAATATGTTCTTCATATTCATCACCATCTGACCATATATACCTGAGTACAGTGCATGTTTTTTATGCAAAAAATAGGGGGTGCACAATAGACAGGAATTTTTTTTGTCTATATCTCTGAGATGAGGTATTATGATTACTTGCATTATTTACATTATTTGGACTGTTATCCTCATCTTCATTGCTATATTTACAATATTTCAGCCTCTATATCTCTGAGATGAGGTATTATTATTACTTGCATTATTTACATTATTCTGATTGTTATCCTCATCTTCATTGCCATATTCACAACATTTCGGCTGTTGTACACTCATAATACCTCATCTCAGAGATCCAATCACCTGAAGAAGGCCGGAGTGTACAACAGCTGAAATGTTGCGAATATGGAATGAAGATGAGGATAACAGTCAGAATAATGTAAATAATGCAAGTAATCATAATACCTCATCTCAGAGATATAGAGGCCAAAATTTTGTAAATATAGCAATGAAGATGAGGATAACAGTCTGAATAATGTAAATAATGCAGGTAATTTTTTGTTTATATTATGATTTCTTGCTTAAGATTCAGTTGTACTGATAACTTGCTTTTTGTATATTTTTCCTATAGATAAAGTACTTTTGTAAATATATTAATGTACTGATGAATTTTCTTTACATGCTTAAATACACTAAAAATCTTTCCTCGGATATATCCCTTTGAAATGGCGGTGTATCTGATATGTCTGTTTGTATTTTATGTCACCAAATAGAGCAGAGTTAGTTTTCTGGATTGGATTGCATTATTTGTTTAGATTTTGGATTTTTTCATTCTTTCAATTGATTCTAGTTTGTACATATTCTATTAGATGAAACCAATGTTATTTGCAAAGTTCCTGGTGGATCAATCTACTCACCCATTCATGTCTACATATTTTTTTTTTTATTAGCTCTCCCAATACAAGGCTGAAAAGTTATGCAAAATAGAGGGTTATAAAATGAGGTGAATGATACGAATGTAAGAGGAGGTAGAAAGGAGTGAAGATCAAGAGTATAGATGGTGACTGACCTCTGACCTGAAGAGGTTAAAATTTACTTATTATATGAGTGTTGCATGTGCAGGTGGTTTAATGGGTAATGGCTTGGAATGAGAAATGAAAAGAGCAGAGTTTGAATTCCAGTCATATTCTTGAAATTCACCTACAAAGTAATGTCCTTGGGAAAAGTATGAATCCATTTACTCTCCCTAGATATGGGTTAAATAGATATGGGTTGTATCTGGAAAAAGTCATTGTTATTTCAAAAGAATTGTTAATGCAATATTCACTTGAAAAATAAAAAAATCCAAATGTTTCAACTTTAAATAACCCACATTTTTAATATATAAATAACCCACATGAATAACCCACATTTTTAATATATAAATAACCCACATTAAATAACCCACATTTTTAATATATAAATAACCCACATGAATAACCCACTTTAAATAACCCACATTTTTAAATAACCCACAAAGTGTTGATAAACCTTAAAAAATTAAATCAATCACATAGTAACATTTATTATTATAGCATGTTTTCTTTCTGTTGGACTTTATATAAAGAACTTTTATGCCGTTATTTTTAATCATTTCACCATAAGCAAGGCAATAAAGTCACTAAGATGCAAGTGCTTAATGAGTGTTAGCGAATATGAGAAAACAAAATACTAATGAGAAAGAATATTAAAAGAACAAGAATTAAGAAAAGAGAAGATAATGAATGAAGTTGCTTGTGAGACAAGAAGCTGGAAGAGAGTTCCACAAGCGAGAAGTGTGATAGAAGAAACTGTTAGCATAGAACTTACGGTTTACATCTAGCAGCCATTTCAGCTGTAAAATGATGAGATTTTACCATGAGTCTAGTTTTTTTTTAGGTTGCCATTTCTTTCTGTGGTAGACCAGTGGCCATCAAAGGCTATAGAACCCAGTCTGCCCTGTTATTTACCCATAGCTGGGGAGAGAAGAAGAGGATTCATACCTTTTCCAAGGGTATTAGCACGTAAGTGAATGTAATGGATTGCTCAATCTGAGCCGCTATCCACAGCTCCATCATGCCATTCTTGTACTGCACTAAAATTCATAAAGTCTACATACCATAGAGGAAAGTTCATCAGAACTTTATTTAGTGTGAAAGTATATAAGAAAAGAAAAGCATTATTACGAAGTGAGAACAATAAAAGAACAGGAATCACAAGGACAGAAGATAACAATTGACATTGTGTTATGTTTTTGAAAATCAAACTTGAAAGCAAGAAGCCAGAAGAGAGTTTCATGAGCAAGAAGTGCAGGAAAAGAAACTGTTTGCATAGAACCTACGGTTGCATCTCCCCAGTACAACTGTAAAATGATGCAACCTTGCCAAAAAGAGAAAGTAAAAATGTATAAAAAGTGCACTAATTTCTGAGTCTGATTTCAGGTTCAGACAGCATATCACTTTTCTTAACAAAAGTACTGCTATTAAAATGAGAGATACCTAAAGCAACAACGATGAAAGCAAAAACAAAAAAAAACTGAATCAGTTTGGCTCGGATGCATAAAATTCCTAGATTTCCTCTTTGTATTTCTTTGTTATACAAGTAACTTTACCATAATTTCCAAACCACAAAGTGGTTCTTTTTCTTTTCTCTTTTTTATCATTTCACCACAAGCAAGGCAATAAAGCCACTAAGACGCAAGGGGTTACTGAGTGTTAGAAATTATTAAGAAAACTATGAGTAAGGATAGAAGACAATAAAAGAATAGGAATTAAGAAAACAAGATAATGAATGACATTGCATTTAAATGTTTGAAGATCAATGTTGACTGCAAAGCAAGATGACAGAAGGGAGTCTCACAAGCAAGAAATGTGAGAGAAGAAACTGTTAGCATAGAACTTACGGTTACATGTAACCATTTTGACTGTAAAATGATGAGACCTTGCTGTCAATCTAGCACTGCATCTAAATTCATAAAGTCTACATACCATAGAGGAAAGTTCATCAGAATAATTACCATGAAAGTATTTATAGGAAAGCCACAGAGAACCTACATTACAGTGGTGGGAAAGTGACTGAAGCTGAGATACCAGGTATAGCATATAACATTGCAGATCCTTCTTTGGGTTTTACCAAGAATCTCTAAATACATAGCAGGAGAGCTGCTGCTGCTGCTGCTGCTGCTATTATTATTATTATTATTATTATTATTATTATTATTATTATTATTATTATTATTATTATTATTATTATTATTATTATTATTATTATTATTATTATTATTATTATTATTATTATTATTATTATTATTATTATTATTATTATTATTATTATTATTATTATTATTATTATTATTATTATTATTATTATTATTCATCATCATCATCATCATCATCATCATCATCATCATCATCAATAACAACAATAATAATAATAATAACAATAATAATAATAATAATAATGTTTTGTATTTCTTAACACTTTAAATTGGTTAACAGTCTTCGTTTCCTGGAACATTAATTTTCAATCTAAGCTTTCTTTATTTCATGAAATAGTTT
>OZ038508.1:7738289-7745789 GCA_964036315.1 Acanthosepion esculentum | reverse complement strand
ATGTATATATAAGGAAAGTTGGTTCACCACAGGGAAAGTTGGTTCCCTGTGTTGCCTCTGAGTGTTGACTTCAATGTCCACTTTTATATTTTTATATTTACATATGCTCTATCTCTGATATTGAGCACTTTATCCCATATATATAGCACACCTTAAAACTATATTTCTTCATATATATATATATATATATATATATATATATATATGCAGAAATATAGTCTTAAAGTGTGCTATATTTGTGGGGTAAAGTGCTCAATATCAGAGATAGAGCGTGTGTAAATATAAAATATATATATATATATATATATATATATATATATATATATATATATATA
Organism: Acanthosepion esculentum; assembly: GCA_964036315.1. NCBI lineage: Eukaryota > Metazoa > Mollusca > Cephalopoda > Sepiida > Sepiidae > Acanthosepion > Acanthosepion esculentum. Next base: position 7,745,454 of record OZ038508.1, on the reverse strand, counting down.
TATATATATATATATATATATATACACTATAGTTCAGAAGTTTGATGCCACACCTGGTAATTTGACCCCAAATTAGTTGCTTTGTACTTTATATAAGAGAAAATTATTTTACATGGTTAAATAAAGTGAGACATGATTTATTTATTAGAAATTTTATTATGACAAAAAGAAAAAAAGCATTTTATGTTAAATTCTGCTCTCATCAAAATTTCCTCCTTTCGCCTTGATTACTGCAGTACAAATTTTTGGCATTTGTTGCAAAAGTTTCTCAAAGTATATGTTTGATAATTGAATCCATTCTTTTTTTCAATGATTCTAAGATCTCTTCATTTTTTTTTTCACTCTCCTGTCAAGTTCATTCCATGCGAATTAGGGGAGGGGGGCTTCAAACTTTTGAGCTGTGGTGTATATATACATAAATACAAAGACACATAGAAATATATACACAATGAAATATACATGTATATCCAAAGCAATCAACCTTTCCCCAGATTGAAAATTGTCACGGCTCAATGGTTCTGTTTCAGTTCTACATCCTCAGTTTGTTTCGAAAATATCTCTCTTTTTTGGCAATAGAATAAAAGGTGTTCGAATGTAACAAACACTGACTTTATTTAACAACATAATGGACATTATTAGCACAGACAAGAAATAAAAACAAACACAATGAAATTATTCTCTTCTTATTCTTTATTGTAAGAATCAGGAATTCTGGGTAAAAAAAAATACCATTATCAACATAAGCTAAATCTGATTTTTGATGAGTAGAACGTGTGAGAACAAAGACAGGACAATCAATGTAGATGTTTATTAACATGAATTTGTAACAAGTGAAGGGGAAAAAAATTTGCACCTCAAATGTCCAACTTTTGCTCAACAGAAAAAGGGTGTGTCATCCTTCACTATAACAATGCATGTCTACACTAAATAAAATCAACTCGAAAGAAGATCAAATTGTTAGGCTGGGATATTTTATCTCTCCCTCCTAATCTGATTACTATTGTAAGACTCTACCATTTAATCCAATCATTCTGAACTATTTCTTAGAAGGAGAATCTTTAAATGTAAGGAAGAAATGAAATTAGAATTATCAGTATTCTTAAAAAAAATACCTATGATGCCAATAGCAAAAGCAATGCTCCATTTCTGTTGAGTCTTTGAGAACAGGAATATGCTTCCTGAGTTCAGAAATTAAGTCAGAGATGAAAACAACTGAAAAGGAAGCAAAAACGTACACTCAGAATATCCAACTTTGGTCAAGAGAAAATGCAAGTTCATGCTAAGTAAATTAAACTCAGAAAATGATTAAATTCTTTGGTTGGGTTTGAATTTCTCGGATGAGGCATTATCATTTTTAACATTATCATTTTTAACATTATCATAACTTTACGGCCATTGTGTCCTTTGGAAAATATCAAATTCTTTAGTTGGATATTAATTTCTGGGGTAAGGAGCAACTTTTCAGCCATTGGGCTCTCTGAAAATGATCAAATCATTTGATTAGGTCTTAATTTCCACTTTGAGAAATTATAATTTTTTAGACAATATCATAACTTTTCGGCCATTGTGTCCTTTGGAAAATATCAAATACTTTAGTTGGATATTAATTTCTGGGGTAAGGAGTTATCATTTTTTATTATCACAACTTTTTGGCCATTGGGCTCTCTGGAAATGATTAAATTATTTGACTTGGTCTGAATTTCTGGGAAGGGGACTTAACATTATTTAGCATTATCACAACTTGTTCTCATTCCCCTCTCCATGTCTCGGGATATCTTAACTAGTTCTTATTTAGTTCTGTTTATTTATTGCTCTACCCTGTTTCCGCTGAGTCCAAGCCTGCACTGCAAAACACAGCCATTGAACTCATAATATCACAACAATGTTGCAAGATTTACAAACTAATGCTTAAATCTGATATCCTATTCTTCTGTTTCTAGTAGATTAAAGCACTGGTTCATGAATTTGGTCTCACAGTAATTGTGAGTTCAATCCCTGGACTGAGCAGTGCTAACTTAGACTCAATAAAAACCGAGCGGGCAATGTGCAGTGCTAAATCAGATCTAAACCGGGAGTCTTAGCTTCAATCCCTTTCCTACTACAATAAGGTTACCTCCCTTTGTTTTTTCTATAAATACTTTCATGGTAATTGTTTGGATGAGATCTTTGCTATGATACCTAGAATTTTTTAATTTAAGCACAGTACAATACTGGCATCGATATCTCATCAATTTACAGTTGAGCTGGCTAGATGTAACCGTAAATTCTATGCTAACAGTTTCTTCTCTCACACTTCTCGCTTGTGGAACTCCCTTCCGGCTCCATACTTTCCATTCAACTTTAATGTCCAAAAATTTAAATGAAATGTCAGTCGCTACCTGCTCATTAGTAATATTTCTTGTTCATAATTCTTCCCTGCCCAGTAACTCCTTGTGTCTTAGTGGTTTTACTGCCTTACATGGGGTGAAATCAATTAACAAAAAAAGATGTTCCTAGATTCTGTCAGTGGAATAAGAACAATCTACCCCTATAGACTAAATAAAGTTTTCAGTTCAAAATTCTCTGTTATCTAGACTGAAAAGAATCTGATGACAACCAAAAATGTTGTAGTAATAATAACAAAGATGAGGATAATAGTCCACATGTAAATATTGCAAATAATGTTTGGTTGGAATATTTTATGATTCGGTCAACTTTGTACCTCAAGATTTTCATTTAATCAGATAACTATTAAAATTTGAATAATAAAATCTTTAAAAGTCAGATAGTAAAATTCTTTCCATTCACAATACCAGATTATTTCGGTGAAAAATAAAAGAATTAGATTTGTATTGAACTTTAGCTATTGCTAACAATGATTGTTATATTCTTGGTGAAGTAATCTAACTTTCATTGGCTGAATAATCTAAAGATTGTTAAATATGTTTTCCTTTTTTTATTAACAAATTTTGATGTTAAACCAAATATACTTCCTTTCTTTCTTTCTTTCTTTCATTTATTCTTTCTTCCTCAGTTAATTTATTTTTGGTGTCATGCTTTCTACCATCATTATCCATTCTTTCTTTTTCTCTTAATAGATCTACTAATCTATCTATCTATCTATCTATCTATCTATCTATCTCAGTCTGTTCAGTATCTATCTATCTATCTATCTATCTCAGTCTGTTCAGTATCTATCTATCTATCTATCTCAGTCTGTTCAGTATCTATCTATCTATCTATCTCAGTCTGTTCAGTATCTATCTATCTATCTATCTCTGTTCATTATCTATCTGTCTATCTATGTTCATATCTATCTATCTCAGTCTGTTCATATCTATCTATCTATCTATCTATCTATCTATCTATCTCAGTCTGTTCAGTATCTCTCTATCTATCTATCTATCTCAGTCTGTTCAGTATCTATCTATCTATCTATCTATCTCAGTCTGTTCAGTATCTATCTATCTATCTATCTATCTATCTATCTATGTTCATTATCTATCTATCTATCTATCTATCTATGTTCATATCTACCTATCTATCTCAGTCTGTTCAGTATCTATCTATCTATGTTCAGTATCTATCTATCTATCTATCTCTGTTCATTATCTATCTATCTATCTCAGTCTGTTCATATCTATCTATCTATCTATCTATCTATCTATCTATCTATCTATCTATCTCAGTCTGTTCATATCTATCTATCTATCTATCTATCTATCTATCTCTGTTCATTATCTATCTGTCTATCTATGTTCATATCTAACTATCTATCTCAGTCTGTTCATATTTATCTATCTATCTATCTCAGTCTGTTCAGTATCTATCTATCTATCTATCTCTGTTCATTATCTATCTATCTATCTATCTATCTATCTATCTATCTATCTATCAGTCTGTTCAGTATGTATCTATCTATCTACCTATCTATCTCAGTCTGTTCATATCTATCTATCTATCTATCTATCTATCTATCTATCTATCTATCTATCTATGTTCAGTATCTATCTATCTATCTCTGTTCATTATCTATCTATCTATCTATCTATCTATCTCCTTTTTGTGTGTGTGAAAGTGAGTATATGAGAGCGATAGAGATAGAGAGAGAATTATTAAGTGAATGTTTACTTATTTTTAATCTTCTTAAAAGAGTTTTCTGTCTAGCTTAACAAAAATGGACTTTTAGGAATTTTTGCCAAAACAATATTGTCAGAGTGAATTTTTCTCATTGCTCAGTTTAATGATTATATTCTGATTAAATATATACATTTAACAGTTTGTTACATTAGAAAAGGCTTTTATTTTCTTTATAAAAATACTGACATTATTGTCAAAAATGATCTATAAACATAAATATATTTTTGGCAGGTGGCACTTTCTTGTAGTCTCTCCTTCCACACAGTTTTTAACAGCAAAAGAAAATGTTTTATTATTTCAAAGCTATTAACAGGTTTTGAGTTTCTCTGAGTCCCATTTATATGACCTAAGATATTTAATTGCTGTTATATCAACACATATACTGTGACTAACAGCAGCTCCCACTTCCACAAAATGCCAACACATTTGCCGCCATCTGACCAACACCTTAAGACATTCGTGGTTGTTCATGTGATGACATATAAAACAGAAGTCGAATGTTTCAGGTTAGTGGCTATAATGGTAGAATGAAGGGACTGGAAGATGACAACTGGTCTCTAAGCAAAATGGTTTAATGGAAAACAGAAAATCCTATTACATGCCTTGCTATTTTCATCATCGCGCTCATCTAAAAGCATTTCAGCCATTGCTCTCTCCAGAGTCTCATTCAGAAGTCTCTTGTTATAACTTTCTCAGGATTCTGAACCGAATATTTTATTCAATCCATGGAGATTGTTCTCATTTCACTTTCCGTGCTTAAAGGATGTTTTCTATCAGTTAAAACTCACTTGTCTGTTTCTATCATTGATCCAGAATAGTTGACTTTTCAGCACTACCAAATAGATGGATAGTAAGGAGAATAAATTGCTTAGATATACAAAGGATTGGAAGTTGTGGAGGGCTATGATGGCCCACCACTTGAAGGGATATGGCACATAAAAAATTTAAAAATCTTTTTGTACTTGGCACATCTTTTAATCATTATATTAGTGTTACTGTAAGGTTTACTTTTGAACTGATGCCCTTATAGAAAGACATGAATCTGACTGTTCTATCAGCTGTGAATCAGAGTAGACTGAACCGAACTCTCTAGCTTTGGGTGTCAACCAATCTAAAAGAAGGAAAACTCTAAATATTAACCTGTGGAAAATATAACAAGAAACCGCTGAACTATCTTTCTTAAGAATGTATGGTAATTCAGATATAATAAAGAAAAAGAATCTGTGGAGACCCATGATCATCTATAGGCTGAAGGAATAGGGTGTTTAAAAAAAATCCTTCAAAGTTGAAAGTATATAAATATATGTTTTATGAGAATTGTAAAAAGTTACCTGAATGAAACAACTTTCTCCAGACTCTTATTCCTGCAGGAATTGTCATCAATTCTTGAATATGTACAGCTTGCAGCTAAACTCTGATGCTAACAAATTTCAATGCATCTACAAATCTAACTTGGAGTCAAAATGAGAAATCATTTTAGAAGCAAAATATAATTCAGTGACAAGAATACAAAAAAAAAAAGGATGTCTAGATGCAAATATATCTGAAACATTGTTTATTTTTGATTCTCTTTAGAAAAATAAAAGATCATCAAAATTTGGAAATTTAATGCACATACCTACATGGATTAACCCTTTGACCCCTGACCATCAGATTACTGGTGGTAAAGAAAAATGATTTATTGCCCATCCACTGGTTGAACAGCAGGTAAACACTTGCGTCGTGTTTTGCTATTGTGTTGTTCCATGCAACTTCCCCCCCAGCAAGCCAAGTCCTTCAGCTTCAGAAAGTTTCTAGATCTGTGTGGATCTGGTGGGTGCATTCCGGCCAGCTGTAGTGGGCAGGCAGTCAATCAATGCTGATGTTCTGGAACACCTGCAAAATGTCGGCCTCCACCTCCCAGAGATACCAGAAGATGCTTCCACCTCCCAGAGATACCAGAAGATGCCTCCACCTCCCAGAGATACCAGAAGATGCTTCCACCTCCCAGAGATACCAGAAGATGCCTCCACCTCCCAGAGATACCAGAAGATGCCTCCACCTCCCAGAGATACCAGAAGATGCCTCCACTAACAACCTCTGTACTATGTGCTCTTATAAATACAATAAATTCAAGCAGAAAAAAAAACAACTGTGACCTACAAAGACTCTCCTGTCAAGGCTGTGAAATCTTCAGTCTGCTGCACAACATGCCAGTGCTTCTTGTGCACTAAAAGAGGCAGTACCTGCTGGGTAGATTGTCATACAAAGAAAGAAGTCTGGTAGTAAATTGAAGGTATGCAATCATACTCTCTCCCTAAAAGTATAATATTTTTGTAAGTATTTTTTATATCTACCGTGGAATATTACGTGCCTATTATTTGTGAATTTTGACTCAGGAGCTCATGGGGAAGGGTTAAAATTGTTTAGGAATGCAGGGCTCAAAGGGTTAAAACTCACCAATTTAATACCAGTTCTCATAATAATTATTCTTTTCCCTACTAATAAATAGTTCAAACTTTCCTCTGTAATTGAGTCTATAGTTTTATCAATATAAATTAATTTCTAACAAAGTAAAAGAAAAGAAAATGAACGTAGAAGAACACAATAAAGATAGATTAAATATTTTAACAAGGACAGAAAATGCAACATTGAAATTTGAAAGTGCATTAGGATAAAGTTACCTTCAAAAAGTTAAGCAAAGTATTAGGAAACAGGAAAATTCCATTAGAAACAAAGAAAAGAATAGTGAACTGTTATGTTATATCAATGACTGTCAGTGCTGGACAATCTTCTCACAGATGAAGTAGATATTTGAGACAATAGAAATGTAATTCTACAGAAGTAATGCTGTGAATACCATGTACTGATCCCATTAGCAACAACAAACTTTTAGGGAAAATGGAAACAAAATGGGCAGTTACACATAGACTAGAAAGAGTTGAAATTTCTAGGGTACATAATGAGGAAAGAGGGCTTGGAAAATTTGATACTCACAGGACATGTTGAATGAAAGAGGGAAAGAGGAAAGTAGTGCATAGTCTATCTAATGAGCTTGTGTTAATGA
>OZ038508.1:7703289-7733289 GCA_964036315.1 Acanthosepion esculentum | reverse complement strand
AATGGGTAATTTTTAATTTTTAATTTTAATTTCAAATTTTATCATATAATTTAATACTTATTAGTTAGAATAAATTCTATTTTAGTATAATCCCAACTTTAAAGCATTTAATAGCTATTATTACCTTACTTCGTTGTCAAGTTTTTTGAATTCTCATATACTTGTATATTGATTGGTCATGCTTATGTAACAGCGTTTCCCCCTGCGAGGGGTGGTTAATTAATTTGAACCTTTTAAAACCGTTTATTCTACATTCAACATCATCATTTGATAAGACACCAGAGCTGTTGAAACAAAAAATCTATTTTTGTAGTGATTTTATAACATATTTATGTTATAATTTTTAAATAAATAATGATATTTGCTCTACTCTGTATTGAGCACTCTTTTAAGAATAGTAATTGTTGGTTATTGGAATTTATTCCATATACACCAATCCTATACTTGGGTATATATATATATATATATATATATATATATATATATATATATGAGCTTTTATGTTTTTTAATTTGATTTTGATCTATCTCAGTTTGTTCATATCTATCTATCTCAGTCTGTTCATATATATCTATCTATCTATCACTGTCTATTAATATCTGTCTATTTTTTATATATCTACATATATATTGTTCCAACTCCTGTAGGGCCACTTATGGTGTTGAAATCAAAGAGTCAAAGGACTAGACTGAATGCAACCAACCTCTTAAGCCTTGAACAGCAGAATAGGCAAAGATCTACACAACCTCATCAGCCAAATGCGTGGAAGATGGTAGCGCCATTTGGGCCAGCATCCAACAGCACAATGAAACCAGGTTTGTCAGATCTCACAAATACATATATATGTATGTGTATAAGTATATATATATATATATATATATATATATATATATATATATATATATATATATATATATGTATATTAAGACAGGTTTCATTAAATAATTAAATATATGTATGTGTATAAGTATATATATATATATGTGTGTTTGTGTGTGTGTGTGTGTGTGTAGATATATCAAAAAGATAGATACAAGTGGGTGTGTGCATACCTCTGTGCCATTATGCATCTGTACAAAGTTTTTATACGCATCTAATTTTTTCTGTTTTTCTCTTTTTTCTCTCATTCCTTTCTTCATTCAAATTTCTCTTTCACCTATTTATTATTCATGTCTCTCTATCTATCACTTTGTTTTTTTCTTCCATTCTTTTTCTTTTTGTTACTTCTATCTATCTATCTCAATCTATTCATATTTATCTATCTATGTATTTCAAACTATTTATATCTATCTATCTATCTATCTATCTATCAGACTATTTATATCTATCTATGATTCTATCTATGATTTCTATCTATCTATCCATCCATCCATCCATCTATCACACTCTATTCATATCTATCTATCTATCTGTCTATCTATCTATCTCAGACTACTAATATCTATCTATCTCTTGATCTACCTCAATCTGTTCATATCTATCTATCTATCTATCTATCTATTCATATTTATCTATCCATGTATTTCAAACTATTTATATCTATCTATCTATCTATCTATTCATATTTATCTATCCATGTATTTCAAACTATTTATATCTATCTATCTATCTATCTATCTATCTATCAGACTATTTATATCTATCTATGATTCTATCTATGATTTCTATCTATCCATCCATCCATCTATCTATCACAGTCTATTCATATCTATCTATCCATGTATTTCATATTATTTATATCTGTCTATCTATCTATCTATCTATCTATCTATCAGACTATTTATATCTATCTATGATTCTATATATCTATCCATCCATCCATCTATCAATCACAGTCTATTCATATCTATCTATCTATCTATCTATCTCAGTCTGTTCATATCTATCTATCTATCTATCTATCTATCTCAGACTACTCATATCTATCAATCTCAGACTACTCATATCTATCTATCTCTTAATCTATCTCATTCTGCACAGATCTATCTATCTCATCCTGTTTGTATCTTTCTATCTTTATATATATATATATATATATATATATATATATATATATATATATATATTTCTCTGTGTTTTGGTGTGTGTGAATATGTGTGTATATATGTGTGTGCAAACAAATTATTTATATAGGCACACATTTTTGTCTATAATTACAGAGCTGATTCTCAAAGGACCACCAATGTTTGGAATCAAATATAATAGCCATTTCCTCATATTTATGCTGAAAGAGTCTTTTGTTCCTGTTTTTCACTCATCTAAACCTCAAGAATTTTATCTGTAAGAGAATCCCCACCCCAACATATTATGATAAAAAAAAAAATGGAAGACATTGTCAGATTTATTTTTCCATGTCTCATTTCTCAGCTAAAATTTGTTGACCTTAAAATAAAAATTTTAAATATAAAAAAAATAATAGTCACTTTGTTGTCCTTATCATGACAGTTTATAAATTTTGATCTATTTTTAGCCTAATGGCTCTCATATGAAATAATAATTGCTTTTTGAATAGAGATAAGCAAAAAATGTAGACATACATTAATATGAGTACCACATATATATATATATATATATATATATATATATATATATATATGTAAATAAAAAGAAAGAACAGTAAGATATATAATCCGGTGTTCTTATTTATATTTTTCATTTTTATTTTTACAAAACAGTGCTTGATGTAAATTTACAGAGCATAAATATTATAAATTAACTGATTTAAAATATGTTTTTTTCACTACACAGTAATAGCCATGTTTCAAAAATGGAAGCTAAAAACTTCAAATTTAATTTTGTAATTAAATTAAAATCATTAGTTCCATTTCATCTTCAAGCAAATATTGGAATAACTTATTTTTAAATGTACTTAGTTTTAAACACATATAAATTCATAATTCTTTGTTTCCAAGGATACAGAGAAATCCAATCATTCAAACAAAGGGTGATAGAATGTTCCTTTTTATTAACTATTTTTGTATCAATTATGAGTTAATAAAAATGAACACACTACCACCCTTTGTTTGAATGATTGGATTTGTTTGAAGTAATGTATATATATATATATATATATATATATATATACATGTGAAAAGTGTCTGTATATAAATATAAATATGTGTAATATATTATAAATATTATTATTTATATATTATATGCGTGGTACTTATTAGAAAGTGCTCAATATCAGAGATAGAGCTAACATATTTGGTTGGATTGATGTGAGTTTGTGAACCTGGGTTTCGCGCTTTTGCGATCGTCTTGTCTGACGATCGCAAAAGCGTGAAACACAGGGTCACAAACTCACATCATACCAACCAAATATATATGTATATATATGTGTATATATATATATATATATATATATATATATATATATATATGTATATATATATATATATATATATATATATATATATATAATGTATACGCACTAAATATCAAGTTTATGATAAGAAGAAATAATTAACGTTAAAGGTTTTCTCAAAATAGAAGTGATGCCCATGTTAACCTGGCTGCATATAGCATGTGACCACCAAAGAATCATATAGACAACACACAGAAATTTACCATCCAAAAACGACATCTTTGATAATGGCTATAGAACTAGCTGAATGTGCTCATAAGACTATATTCATTAACCTGTGAGAAATAGAAAAATGTTAGATAAACATAATAAAAGATTAATTAATTCTTCATTGTTGGCTGTTTTCAATGGATATATATATATATATATATATATATATATGTGGGCAAAATATATATATATATATATAAATGTAGAGAGAGAGAGAGCAAGAGAGAGAGAGAAAACACAAAAGAGAGGGAAGCTGACAGACAAATGGTGACTCAGGCCAGTGTAAAATCCAGGGTTTTGATAAAACATATGTATTAATTACACACACAGACAGACACACACACACACACACACAAAGTCTCAGGCCAGGGTAAAATTCAGGGTTTTGATGAACAAATATATATTTAAAATACATACATATATATATATATATATATATATAGAGAGAGAGAGAGAGAGAGAGAGACAAACAGACAGACAGACACAGAGAGAGACAGACAGACAGGCAGATAAAGACTCAGACCAGGATAAGATCGAGGGTTTTTAATTTTTCATAGATTTACTCTGTGCAGTGGAAAATCTACCACATATACTTATATTTCCTTTTACTGAACCATACTAATCTTAATATCTATAAGTGTGTGTGTGTGTGTGTGTGTGTGTGTGTGTGTGTTGATCCACATGATTAATATTCAGCACTGAATTAAGTGCATTGACAAGGATAAGAACATATCAATTTACCCGTACTTATACATACGTGTATGTATGTATATATATGTATGTATGTGTGTGTGTGTGTGTGCCCCCCACCCCCGTATGTATTGGTAAGTGCTAAGTTCATTTGGTTGAACATTATTGTGAGAATGATGAACAACTTGGCAATATTCCTTGACAACCCTGTTGACTTTTTTCTTTTTCTTTTTCTTTGTCAACGTCACAGTCCCTAACTACCCTAGAACCAACATCTCCATCTTTATTTCCGCTAAAACTAATAATGATAAGGAGGCAATAATTTCCAATGCTGTTTTAATTCTTAGATGCCAACTCTTTCACCCCCTCCCACCCGACTGCTTACGACATTGAAATTAATAAGCGATAAGTGATTTGTGGCTCCTGTTCGTATCAACCAACAAGCATGTTGTTCACGGATACATTCAGAAAAGAAAACAGAAGCGATGGTAAGGAGCTGGAGAATAGAAAATTAAAATTGGACCGTTGCTGCTTCAGTCGGATTCGTCTCAGAAGCTCCAATAAGGAAATAATAAACACCGGATAAGTATGTAAATAGATTTTTTGCTGGTATTTTATTATATCACCAGTTAATGCACTCAGGTTATTATATTTTTTTTTCTGTTTTTTTTATAACAATTACACACACATATATATATATATATATATATATATTTGAGGGTTTTGTCCAATTGTGTCCATTATGAAAGGAAATACTATAAGAATATTGTCCTGAGTAAATCCGCTTTATTTTTCTTTGTTTTCAGCTTCAGATGTGGAGTGGGTAGAAGATTATTGAGCTGTTGTATTTCGTTATGCAAACTTTCATTTGCTCCTGTAGATATATAACAAGTAAAATGAACCGAAACTGCTTCAAGGTGCTGAGTTGAGTAAGAGAAAAAATATATTAATTGACACATTTTTTTTTTTTCCAGAATGTCTTATTGCTCGTTTCGTATAAACGTTCATGTTCTTATAAATATAAACAGAATCACCGGAAATTACAAGTTGCATCTTTTTGTAATTGAGAAATTGGCTACCAAATCATTCATTGGATTCCAAACTCTGGCTCAGTGGTTCCTAAACTTTTTTCCTCTGGGATGCATAAAAACTGAGAGAGTGTTAAAGGGAGATAACCACGGATTCAGTCAGAACATTATCATTCATAACTCTCTCCTCCAATTTGCAAACTGTACTTACTATATTCTTAATACTTGATATAATGTAAAATTATCACAGTGATAAAAACCAGTCAATAATTATTTATTACTATTTATACTGGGACTCATGCATTCAATTACAAGTAATCCATAATAATATTTGAAATTTTGAAATTATATTTATTTTTCACTATTTACATTATTTGGACTATTGTCCTCATCTTTGTCACCATATTTATTACAACATTTTGGCTGTTGTATGCTCCGGACTTCTTCAGGTGGTTGGAATGTCGAACTGAACCCTTTATTTCGCTCACTGGGGTAGATTGTTCTAGTTCTATGTGCCATGTTTAATGGATGTCACTTATCAGTTATCTCCTGTTAATTCCCCTCTGAAAGTACTCCACTGCCTTAACCGGGTATTGAACTCACACTCTTTGGGTCCTGTCACTGGATCTAACCAACGCCTTTATCCATATTTATTTTTTGATATATAACTTCTTTGAAATTGTTTCTAAATCTTTTATTGTTTTTCAATTATTCTGCCTCACCAGCTATCCTCTTCCGCCGCACCTATGAGGAGTGCCACACTGTTTGGGAACAACTGCTAAATGGTTAATTAGCATGTTCAGTTCCTACTGGGAGCTCCTTTGCTAAATCCTTGTCCCAATTATTTTAATGCCATGTCTCTCCATAATTTAAGCAATCATTACTTTTCCCAGATTCTTTTATTATCTGTGAATTGCCATGAATTCCTTCCTAAGATAGTGAAGTAGTATCCCATTGACTATTCCATGGTTTGGTATTCAGAGTTTTTTTTCTCCTAAACTGGTTGCCAACTAAGGCTAGATAGCCCAGTCTATTCTGCTATTTAACGTATAGCTGGTGTTTGGAGAGAAAAGATTGAGTTATACCTATTCCAAGGGCACCTGTGTGAAAGTGAATGCAACAGACTAACCCAGAATTTGAACATTGCTCTCTGACTTCACTTTCTATGCTGGTATCTATTACATTATGTGGACATCCTGTCCCAGAATTAGTTCAGCATAATAAATCTAGGAGCATTCCTTTTATAATCCATTTTTAAGAAGGAAGTTCTACTGTGGAATTTACAAGGTTGTGTGTTGGTGTGCAGTTTAGGTGAAGGTGTGTGTTCAGTATGCAAATATATAGAGAGAAGTGTACAAAAACCTGAGTTTTTACTACAGACACAAATTTCTTTTTATGGCGACTGTCGTGGAACAAAAAAAGGCAGTGGATTGAAAATGATAAATCTCCAGAACAGACGCCCAAATGCTGAGCTACTTAGAAGAAAGGTATTGTTGTACATGTGGTATTATTCACTTAGAGTTCTTAAAAAAAAAATGGAAAACTAAATGCACATTTATATATCCAGCAGCAGCAATGTGTCCATAAAAGTTTAGTTAAAAAGTACCATGTGTTCTAATCTATGAGAATGCAAGACTGCATAGAGCAAGAATAATACAGGAAAGAAATTATGAACTCAGTCAGTTTGCTCTCATCATTATTCTGCCATAGTAAGAGTCATTGAACCAAGTCGTAAATCATTTCTTTAACTGTATAGTATGTGCTACCCCAGGGCCACAAACAGTTTTGAATTCAGAGTTACTTTACTGACCGGTTACAACCAAGGCTATATAGCTCAGTTTGTCCTGCTCTATCCTGCTATCCATATTCACCTAACTTTGCACCGACTGATGATTACTTTTTTTGATTACTGAAATACGTGTTGAGGGAGGAAAATATTCTCAAATGCACACCAGATTGAAGAGATTGTAGAAATCTTTTCATATCAAAACCTGCAGAAGTTTACTGAAAAGGTATCAATGAGCTGGCTGATAAATGGAAACAAGTCATCATGGGGCATAAAATGTAATTGTTAATTTTTGGAAGAATAAAGTTGATATAATCAAAACTGGAAATTATTTATGAGTCTACCGAACAGAATTTGGATAAAAAATTGTGTTACATGAATAAGTAAAAAGCTTCTTGAATAATGCAAGTAATCATAATACCTCATCTCAGAGATATAGGCAGACACTGCTGAATTGTACCAGAAGGAATCAAGTCAATCTATGATATGTGGCAACAAGTCACTGCAAATAATGAATAAATGAATGGAATTGCACTTTGCTTTTGAAGAATAAAGTCGATAAACAAAACTGGAAATTATTTATGACTCTACCGAAGAGAATCTGGGAAAAAAATTGTGTTACATGAATAAATAAAAAGCTTAAAGAACGTTTTGTCCAAGAACCAGTAATTCTCTACATTTATCTTGATACCATCATAAAATTTGAAGGGATTTGTAATTTTTTTCTATCCCATGACCCTTAGGGCTGTAGGGGCACCATGTGTACTGCAGCCACAGTAGAAGTGGTGTTTCTTGGGCAAGATGGCCTGATGGAGACCAACCCTCTCCAGGCCAGTTTTGAATTCAGAATTTTTTCCTTCGTCTAGACTGGTCGCCACCCAAGATTATAGAACCCAGTCTGTCTTGCTAGGTAAGGTCATAGGGCCACTATGTGTACTGCAGCCACAGTAGAAGTGGTGTTTAGGGCAAGATGGCTTGACAGAGCCCAACCCTCTTGAGGACGGTTTTAAATTAAGTGTTTTTCTTCTCCCAGAATGGATGCCAGCCAAGGTTATAGAACATAATATGTCCTGCTATTTACCCATAGCTGGAGGGAGAAGAGGATTCATACCTTTTCCAAATGTATTAGCTTATAAGTGAATACCCTTGGGAAAGGTATGAAAGATATTGTAATTTTACAATATAATATAATATATAATACTAGCCCAAAACATTATGCCCTAATTCTACTTTTATCTATGTTGTGTTGGTTGACTATTTCTGAAAAAGAGCTAATTGCTAGGTCCATCCAATGTAGATCTATATTCATCACTAAAAATTAAATTTTGAGAAATTATTTTTCAAGTGCATCTTCCTCTCCATTTACGTGTTTGTCTTTATTTGTTTAAAGGTGGTAGTTTTGTTGGTTTCATGTCATATTTGAAAGACATACAATATTTCAGCTTTCATAGATGATATCTTAAAAGTGATAAAATTGACACAAAAAAAAACTAAAACTTTTTGATAACGGATTATGAAAATTGAGAGTTTCTCAGACATTGGATGAAACAGGAAATATTAAACCAGGAAACAGTAAGCAGGAACATTGTCCAAGATATAGAAAAAATATACAAAAATCTTTAAGAAAATCATTATATGAGTTATGTGGAAGTGAAGTTATTTAGTCTTTAACAATTGGAGAGAATTAGGGTTTTTTTTTTGTTTTTTTTTTTGTCATGGGATTCTGGCCACACATTTAGAAATGTCCAGAGAGTAGTAGGTAGAGCATTTTGGGGGAATTTCCACTGGCAAATAACAACTAAAATGCTATACCTAACAAACAGTAATTTCAATATTGGAATGGTTCCCACCATTGTCTTTAATTCCACTTACCTGCTACACTTTAAATCTTCTCAGTTTGGTTATTCTGAAAATTCTTCTGCTATGTGCTGACCACTCCGGTCAGTTCTACTGATGACTCTTGATAGCTTTGGTAAGGAAACAAATGCCATCATTTGTTCTTGTGTATATTGGCTATGGCAGATCTCCTAACACATTTGTAAACGTGACTTGGATAAGACAAAAAGAATAAAGAAAAAAAAAAGAAAAAAAAAGAAGAATAGAAAATACCAATTCCTGACTATGCCGGAGACATTCCAAGACGGTCCTTGTTAATTTAAAAAGCAGACATTTATCTAAATGTTTGCCTTTATTCAGCATTTGCACAATTTCAGTAGCACTGATTCTGCCAGAATCTTTTTGTCAGCAAAAGTTTAATTCTTCTTTTATGTGCCATGTCCCTTCAGGACATGGATGATCATGGCTCTCCACAACTGCCTATCTTTTGTAGCTCAAAGCAATATTTGTTGCCTCCCATTACCTGTTCTGCCATACATTTACATAAACTCATTAGGTAGGGTATTCACTGTTTCCCTATATTGTCTTTACCATCACTAGGTCTTGTGAGTATCAAATTTCCCAAGCCTTCTTTCTTTATTACATGTTCCAGAAATGTCAACTGTCTCTTTATGATTCTAAGTAAAAATGTGCTTTTCATTTTCATTTTCCTTAAAACTTCCTTGTTGCTCATATGCTCTGTCCATGTTATTCTCATCATCCTTCTGTAGAACCACAACTGTCTGGCCGCCTCTTTATCTATGAGGAAATCCTCCAATATTCACTGCCATGTAGGAGGACTGATATTGCATAGTAACTGAGCATTGTTTTCTTTTGTGCGTGATAAATTCATTGCAAGAAATTTCTCCGCCATCAAACAACTGCAATGAAAGTTCTTTGAGAGGAAAGTTAACTATGAGAAAAGTTCACCATGGAAAGGTTCACAGTAAAAGGATGAAAATGAAACTAATTTTTTAATGGTTCAAAATTTATTGATCCATGTATTTAAAAGATTTTTAAAATCAAGTGCAAGTAAATCATAAGAGACAATATGCATCTTAATTTAATTGAATAATTAAAACTTGGATTTCTAATAACTGATAATATGCACTATTCATCTCAATAGTCAGGGTTAACTATTGTTTATTGTAACTGGTATAACCAGTTATCTCCACTCCCCAAATTAATGAACTGTTTATATCAGCAATGGCAGCAGCAGGAGCATAGACTTGTATCCCCCTCATGCACAGGGTGGATTGGGCTATTAGATACTATTTAAACTGATGTGATTTTTCTCTTTGCATTTTAACTTTGACTTGCCTATAGGACTGCTGACATTTTAAATCAGACCTGTACTCTTATCAGTCAGGGATACAATTATCTTTGTTGTATTTTGGAGCAAGTCTTCAAATTCACCAAGCAGAAGTTTTTAGTTTTGGTTTGGTTTTAGTTTCTAAATTCAGGCATATATATATATATATATATATATATATATATATATATATATATATATATATATACACATATTTAAAAAAAGAGAGAAAATGCAAACATTTTTGGTTCTAATGTGGATTTGTTTTAGTGCATATATTCTATTCTTCATATTTCTTCTACACACGTTTCCGGTTCTGTGACCTTCTTCAGACAAATAAAAAGGAATAAATTTTTAATTTTAATAAATTTTCCTTATGTTCTGTTAATGTTTCATTGTTTGTTTTCTGTATTTGTAGTGACCCTTGATCTCAATTCTGGATTGTTGACAAAAGTTAATTTCTGTCTAAATGGTAATAAAACCATTAGGTTTGGTCTGAGAGGTGGTGATGATAGATGTGTTGATGAGAGATGTTTTCCTATCCATACATTACCCTTGAGACTGTCAAATCTATTTCCATTTTTGTGTATCATGGTTGCATGCATGTTCCTGTTAGCTTGCATTTGTATATTCCCTCCCCATATATATACATACTGTCTTATAATAAGGAATCAGCACACACGCACACACAAACACACACACACACACACACACACACGTGTGTGTGTGTCTCTGTGTGTGTGTGTGTGTGTGTGTACATACTGATTATAAAATTATAAAATCTAATGAATTTATTTGGTAAAGTTTACACAGAGTAAATTTCCTGTAAACATTTTCTTTGTTCCTAAGGAAATTTTCCTGTTTCTTAATATTTTGATTAGCTTTTGGAAGGCATCTTTTGATATCCTAATGTGCATTCAGATTTTGGTGTTGCACTTTCTGTCCTCTGTGAAAACCCTTTCCAGATATTTAAATTGTTGTACTTGGTTGATTGAATTAAATTTTCCTTTTTTTTATACTTTGTTTAGCTTTTGGTTGCAAAGTTCTAGTAGGACATAGTGGAATTTACTGATCTTGACAATGCTGACGACCTAGCAATACTGGCTGACCATCTAAAAGACACAACATCACTTCTTCACATTGACAATGTAGCCCAGTAGATTGGACTGTATGTCAATGCAGGTAAAACAGAGGCCATCTGCCTGGACATTGTCAGGCATGAAAAGTCTTAACAGAGAAAACATCAAGCAAGTAGATTACTTCAAATACCTGGGTAGCTATATTGCCTCTGCTGAGCATGATGTCAGCATGTGACTGGGAAACGCCTGAGGAACATTTAATGAAATGAACTAAATCTGGAAATCAAATCTACAAGACAAACTGAAGAGAAACTTTCTCAGAGATATAGTAGAGTCCTTCCTTGTATATAACTGCTTAACCTGGACACTAACAGCCAAACCGGAAAAGAGGTTAGATGATGCTTGCATACTAATGCTTTGAGCAGCACTAAACAAATCCTGAAAAGACCACCCAACAGAGAAAGAGCTCTATGGTAAGATACCAACCATCAGAAAATTAATGTGCCAACAAAGACTAAGATTTGCTGGTCACTGTTGGCATAGCAAAGAACACCACGCTGGAGACGTTCTATTCTGGATATCATCCCATAAAAAAAGAACACAAGATCGACCAAAGATGTACTTTGACCATCTGATTGAAGACATGAGATGCAGACTGGGTGAACTTCCAAATGCAATAACTTACAGGAATGGATGGAAGTGGCTTGTGATGGAATGCTGAGCCTACTTGACCTGGTGATGTTGATTAGATTTTAAAAGGCCTGTTTTGTTTTTTCAATGCATCTTTGGACTTCAGTGTCAGATTTTCCAATATCTTTTAAAACACTTCCCTGTAATATTATCCTTTATCACTTTGCAAGTATTTGCAAGTATTTATATTGCAAGTATTTCATCCTCCTCCATTGAGTTTAAATGACCAGACAACTGCAGTAGCATCATCTTCAACTTTCAGTTAGTCATTTTCCTGTTGTCATAGTAGGATATGACAACACTAGTACAAAATTCAACCACACAAAATTCACTCTGATGATCAGTGTTGCATGTAGTGGCTGTACAAACATTTTGTTTGACAAATAAAGTCACCTATGTACAGTGTACTAAAGGTTAAAGATTTGACAAAATATGAATTTTATATATGACATTATATATGATTTATTTAGGATTAATAATGTTTGCTACAAGTGTGTTGTGTATTTTAACACAAGATTGAAAATTTAAGTTGCAGTTGTAAAAAGAAATTGCAAGAGACTGACACATACAAAAACAATAGCCTGTTTGGTGGCAAATGCTGCTGGTGGAGCCAGGGGTGGCAGTACTACCTTAGTCACCGGAACTGTGTTACTTCCCCTGGTTGGTGGCTGACAATGGCAGGGTATTGCACATGCTTTCACACATTGTATGTAAAGAATTAGTTGTGGCAGCATAAATAGTAGAAAAGAGGGTTCAGAAGAGTTCTTGACCAAATCCATTTAGCAAAATTTGACTCGATGAACAAATAGATTTGACTACAGATAATAGATGATAGATTTGAACAAAGAAAAGATTTTGTGGTCTGGGTGATCGCTTTTAAGTCAAAGTTGAAAACTTTTTCAGCACCTCCCTGTAGAGATGGAATTTTTGAAATTGTTACAGTTGTTTTTGTCTTATACATTGGACACAAAAATAAATAAATCAAAAGCATGTTTCTTTTGGAGGATTTTCTTCAATTTTTATTTGTGTTCACTTCTTTGATGTTTTTTGTAACTTGAAGAATCGTTCTCATTACATTCTGCTGACCACAAATATATTAATTGATAAAATAAAATCAGAATCAGGCCAAAATAATGAAAAGTGTTTGTCGCAAAAACACAAACCCGACAACTTCATTAGATTAACAAGGAGAATGATGTCCAAATGAACTGATTAATTTAGAATTGAGGAAATCAAAAAAAAATTATAAATTTTATTTCTTTGGATTTTTATTTATTTATCTTATTATTTTATTTATTGACAAAGCCCTATGGTGTTGTCTGAGGAAAAATAAAAAAAGAGATGTTTTTTAAAAGAAAGTAAAATGTAAGAATATCTATCATTAAATTCAATAAATGGGAATAAAAAATATATCAAGAATGAGTCACAACATTTTCCATATGACCTCCTCTAATAAAACAGAGTGATTTCATTTTGCTTTTCTTTATTTTTGTGATTTTAAAGAAAAAAAAAATTCTTATTTAACTTTTCATTTATTTTATTGGTTGAAATTCAAAACATTCATTAGAAAATCTGATGAAAAATCCAGGCATCTTCTCCAATATATCATTTTTTCTTGATATAGATGTTCTTTCCTATCTATCATCTCTCTCTCTTTCTTCCCTATCTATCTATCTATCTATCTAGCTAGCTATCACAGTCTGTTCATATCTATTTTTTTTCAGTCTGTTCATTATTTATCTATCTGTCTATTTATCTATCTATCTGTGTGTTTTCATGTATATATATATATATATATATATATATATATATATATATATATATATATCAGTCTGTTTATATCTATCTGTTCATCTATCTCAATCTGTTCATATCTATCTATTTATCTACCTATCTCAGTCTGTATCTATCTATCTATCTATCTTTCTGTATCTATCTATCTATCTATCTATATATATATATATATATATATATATATATATATATATATATATATAAATTATATATATATATTATATATATATATATATATATATATATATATATATATATATATATATATATCAGTCTAATCATATCTATCTATCTATCTCAATTTGTTTATATCTATTTATCTATCTATCTATCTATCTATCTATCTATCTCAATCTGTTTCTATCTATCTATCTATCTATCTCAATCTGTTTCTACCTATCTATCTATCTCAATCTGTTTCTATCTATCTATCTATCTATCTATCTATCTATCTCAGCCTGTTCATATCTATCTATCTATCTATCTATCTATCTATCTATCTATCTCAGCCTGTTCATATCTATCTATCTATCTATCTATCTATCTACCTTAGTATCTTCATTATCTGTCTGTCAATCATAAGTATCTAGTTATTCCTGTTCATATCTTCTTTTTTTAATCATTTCCCCCCAAGGTGAGTGTTAAAGAACATAAGAAAAAAATTTATCAAGGTGAGAGAACAATAAAAGAACAGGAATTTAAAAGACAGAAGATAATAATTGTATTTAAATTTTTGAAGTTCAAAGTTGAGTAGCAAGCAAGAAGTCAGAAGAGAGTTCAACAAACATGAAGTGTGAGAGATGGAACCATTAGCAAAGAACTTTTGCTTACGTCTGCTTTTTTTCCCATATATATATATATATATATATATATATATATATATATGGGAAAAAATAATATAAGATTTTTATATATCACAATGAAAATAACAAAAGTGATATAAACATAGACAAAAACAAAAACAATCTAAATGAAATTGACTCGTCTATATACTCAAAACACTTATTTAAAAAAATCTAGAAAGTTGAATTAAAATTCTATTGTCCCCTCTTCTTCATGCTGATATCTAATCACACCAATGAAAACATCACTTTTGTCAAACAATGTCTTAATGGACAAAACACATCGCATGATAAATTTTCTTCACTTTGTCATGAATTTTCACAAAAAGTATATATATATATGTGTGTGTGTGTGTGTGTGTGTGTGTGTATATGTATTGATATTTCTTATCATGAATGTGACTTGGTCAACACACATATATTTCCATGTATGGTATATATGTAAAAAGTATAATGCAGAAGTAAATTATACCTCAAGGAAGTGAAAGAAGCTGAGGATGAAGATCAAATAATTGTTTGTTTTTTTTCTTCTCTGTTTTTTTTCAGACTTATTTTATTAAGTTTATTTTGGAAATAACATTTTAAAAAGTCTTTTCAACTTTTTTTTTCTTCTTAAAAGCAAATGTTTGACTGATTAGAAAATGTTTATAATTTAATTTTAGGAAATTAAATAAATTGAGAGTGAAATAATTGGTAGAGAAAAAAACATTTTCTATTTGAAAAGTTCTGTCATCAATTTTGGGTACAATCCACTTCAATTAGCATATCAGAGCAAACATGATATATGTAAATGCTGATTAATACATGTAGATGTGATCTATATATATATATATATAGATCACATATACATATATATATATATATATATATATATATTTATATATATATATATATTTATATATATATATATATTTATATATAATGTATACATATATATATATAATTATTGTCATCCACAGACAGTCTGTTTCACTGTATCACAGCTCTTCAGTGTGGCTAGATGTCTGGTTGCCTTTAGATAGGATTGAAACCCGACTGAATTGGCATCAGTCTGAAATTCTACCACTAAACCGTTGGCACACGGAAGGGATGAAGGTGAATTTTAGCGTATTTATTTTTAGATAAACACACAGTGACCGACAGGACTCAATTCGCTTTTGCCGAAGAGTCATGCTATATTAGCCTTAATAGTCACTGTTTACAAACCCACACTTCCTTCCCCAGAGAGATCAACCGAAATTAACCTTTCAGGAGCCTATATTATTGTCATCCACAGACAGACTGTTTCAGTGTATCACAGCTCTTCAGTGTGACTAGACGTCTGTTTGCCTTTAGCTAGGATTGAAACCCAACTGAATTGGCGTTAGTCTGAAATTCTACCACTAAGCCGTATATATATATATATATATATATATATATATATGTCCATGTAAAATGAGAACAAATGGAGTATAATTCCACTGTATGTAACATTTAATTGAAAAGTGGTTTCAAAAAGAGTAGAGCTAAATATTATTTATTTTAGCATATTAAAACAAAAACATGATAAATATATATATATATATATATATATATATATATATATATATATATATATATATTTTTGTTATCCACAGACTGACTGTTTTGCTGTTTCACAGCTCATCAGTGTGGCTAGATGTCCGGTTGCCTCTAGCTAGGATCGAAATCCGACTGAATTGGCGTCAGTCGGAACTTCTACCACTAAGCACGGCATGGATGAAGGTGAATTTTAGCGTGTTTACTTTTAGATTTAGATAAACAAACAGTGACTGACAGTGACTCAATTCTGCCGAAGAGTCATGCTATATTAGCTTAAATAGTCACTGTTTACAAACTCACACCTCAAACCAAATATATATATATATATACTTATGGGAGAATATGATTTATATATATATATATATATACATTTTTATATATCAGAACAATGTTAGGCAAAGTGGGAAATTTCTGTGTAATGTGTTTCATCCTCTGTCAGTGCATAATTATTATCCCAACACTTTTTTGTTTTTTCACCCCCTCCCCTTTCTACAGTTCCATCACCCATGATAACACTGAATTCCAACCAGTCATGTTGAATGTTTGCACACTCAAAGAGACTCCTAACCTTGAGAGTTCATTGAGACTCAGGCCTCAAGCTGGTTGGTCCATTGTTTTTCTTTAACGGCATATCAACATCTATATGGGTTTTAAATACACTGAAATTAAAATATTTAGTAGACAATTTTATTACATAAACTACAGATATTTTCTATATCATTTTATACTTTCAGGGCAAATGTATGTTTTATAAACCTATCATTTGTAGATTATCTATTGTAGGTGTTATATGTTCTGGTATAAACCTATTTATTTAAGGAAATACATTATTTTGATTTCTTAAGTATTTTCAAAGTTTTCTCATATTGTTTTCTTTCCAGTATTTATGTCTTATAGGAGTTAAAGGAGTACATTCAGTTCTGTTAAAATATATTTCAAAATACATGTTTATTTTGGATTTTGGTTTGCTTGTATTCGTGTTGTGTTTATTATTTATTTATTATGTAATGCCAAAATCTAAATATGAACATTCAAACTTTAATCAAAGAGGATGATTTTATTTCATGATTAAATTATAATTAACTAGCTGCATCTTTTTTACCAAATAATCTTACAAAATGAAACATGGAGTAAAAACTTTATTGTGGAATCGGAGAGCTGATTTTGTATTCCAGCTGAGTTCATTGCATTCACCTACGTGTTAATACACTTGAGAAAGGCATAAATCCATCTCTTCCCTAAGCTATGTGTAAATAGGACAGACTGAGCCATATGGCTTTGGATGGAAACCAATCCAGGAGAAGGAAAACTGAATTCAAAACCCTGTTGCCTTGTAGGTCCTGCGTCTTTAAATTCTGAGGGGAAGAACGGAGTCACTTCAACATCTCCGTTGCCAAAAGAACCATCAAGCCATTTCACTCTTCTATCTTGAACGTCACCATGAACTAAAATGATGAGATAGAGGGGAGTGGTGATCCCAGCAGCGGTGCAAAATGCGGTAACTGAATTAATGATAATGTTCTTCTTTGGTAGCACAGCGAGCTGAATTGGTCCAAACTATTGCCAACCTGTAACTTTTTGTTAGCATAGCCTTCTATTCGATGATCAAGGCTGAAGGCCTCCCCTCCTATCTATTTTGCCAGAATTTGAGCCGAATAGCAAGGTGTAATACTTGGTCTTTTTAAGGGAGATGGATTCATGCCTTTACAAGAGAATCAGGCAACTGAATTCAGACTCCTCCTGAGACAATGTTCACATGCAGACACACAAATCATGATGCCTATTCAGCCCGCATCTTCAGCCAGAAGAAGCTATGGCGGAAGAGACAAGGTCCAAAATTCCAACTTTCAAGAAATGAGATTAATCATATCAAATTGTTTTTTGTTTTTTTGGCAATGTATCCCAATCTTCAGTTTTACTATAAAATTTTATTCATTGTCAATTTACTATAAAAATGTATCGACTGCCATTTTGCTATAAAAATGTATTTTTGGTAATTTTTTTAATAAAAATGTGTTATGTCATGTATAATGCTAAGTAAGCATTACTGCTTTGTTCTAGTTGGTGTTAGTTTATAAATATGAGCTACCTGCTCATATGCAAATTATACTAATTTGCATATCACTACAAAATGTAATGCCAGTAATTTCTCTACAAAACTATATAGTTGGTGATTATTTTTATAAAAATGTATTTTGCTGGTGGAGTTGAGAACAACCAAAATTAAGAGGTTGTTCCACGTTCCTCAAAACCACCAATCTACCAATTGGAGACCTAAACCTCACATGGAAGTCATATACAATTCATTGCTAAAGAGGCTGGAAAAAAATTTCAGCTTCTTATACAATTTCAGAAAGAATCTGACTCAAAACTGCCATCTTTTTATTTACAAGAATCAGATTAGACCAAAAATGGACAATTTCTATCACTGGTACCCCTCCAGAATGTACCAGAGTCCTGATCCTTTATCTTTGTAAGAATCTTGATTAGACCAAAAGTGGAGAATTGCTATCCCTGCTACCACTGCAGAGTTTACCTGATTCCTGATGCTTCATTTTTGCAAGAATCAGATTAGACCAAAAATGAAGAATTGCTATCCCTGCTACCACTGCAGAGTTTACCTGATTCCTGATGCTTCATTTTTGCAAGAATCAGATTAGACCAAAAATGAAGAATTGCTGTCATACTGGGTTGGAGATGCTCAATCCTCTCTTCCCCGTCTGCACAGAAATCAGCATCCTTTATGCAGACTTGTAGGCAATTAATTATTTCCCCACCCCCACTCCAACCCATTCCCCACATTTTGCTGCTGCTATTTTTTGAGAAAATATTCGGAAAAGCTACATTCCTTAATTCATTTTAGTTCAGACTTTTACAAGTAAGAACCACTATACCCCCTTTATCCTGGTGTGGGGATAAACCATATTCATTCTTTTTGTATTCTATTGGTTTGAATGAAGTTTCATTTGAACAGCTTCATCTCAAGGGCCACTGCTTTGGAGAACATTACAAGCTTCGCCTCTTCAAGCCCACGATCAACTTTTATCTATCCTACTTTTCTTCATAATCTACAATTCTTACATCCATAAAACAATACCATTCAATAACACCCTGCCTTGAGTGGCTACTGGGCCTTACATTGGGTAAACAATATAGAAAATAAAATTAATTTGTATTTTTTGAATTTCATGAGCAATTTTATTGAGAATTTGAAAATAATGACAGAAACTCATTAAATATAGCAAATTATAAATATATCATAATTTTTATATATTGTTATATTACTATTATTTTAGTATTATATTATTTTGTTTATTATATTATTATTTTATTATATCATTATTATATTATTTTATTATTATTGTTTATTATTATTTTGTTATTATTATTATATCATTATTATGTTATTAATATATTATATTAATATTATTATATTATTGTTTATTATATTATAATTTATTTTTACATTATTATTCTTACATTATTATTATATTCTTGTTAATTATATTATTATTATATTTTTATTATATTATTATTTATGATTGTTTATTATTTTATTATTATTATTGTTTATTATATTATTTTATTATTATTATATCATTATTATATTATTAATATATTATTATATTAATATTATTATATTATTGTTTATTATATTATTACATTATTATTCTAACATTATTATTACATTGCTGTTTATGATATTATTATTATATTGTTATATTATTGTTATATTGTTATTTATTATTGTTTATTATGTTATTATTTTATTATTATTATTTTGTTATTATTATTATTTCATCATTATATTATTATAATAATATTATTACATTATTGTCTTATATTATTATATTATTGCATTATTATTCTTACATTATTATTATATTTTTGCTTATTATATTATTATTATATTGTCATTTATTATGGTTTATTATATTATTATATTATTATTTTATCATTGTTTAGTATATTAATATATTATTATTATTATTGTTTATTATTATTTTATTATTATATCATTATTATATTATTAATATATTATATTAATATTATATTATTGTTTATTATATTATTATTATATTATTACATTATTATTCTTATCTTATTATTATAATGTTGTTTATTATATTATTATTATATTATTATTATTATATTATTGTTTATTATATTATAATTATTTTATTATTATTATTGTTATTTTATTATTGTTTATTATATTATTATTATTTTATTATATTAGTATTATTTTATTATTATTGTTTATTATATTATTATATATAATCATATCATAATTATATATATAAATCTAATTATAACATCTAAAATCAAAGATAAATAGTTTTTAATCATTTCACTCCAAGTAAGGCAATAATGCCACTAAGATGCAAGCGTTTACTGTAAGTGGAAGAGAATGAGTAGACTTTAGTGAGAAGAAAGGACAATAAAAGAACAGGTTTCAGAAAGACAGAAAATATTGACAGACTTTGCATTTAAATTATAGATGATTGTAAACAATACAGTTGAGTCAAGTATTGCCATTAGATGAAATAAGCTTTGAAGAGATTCAAAATCAATACAAAAATTAAGTGAAGAAATGGAAGCTTTACTTGGGCATACAAATTCCCAAGAAATGTTAGAATAAGACACACATCTGAAATAGACCAGATTCTTCTGAGGGAAAAAAAAAAACCAACTTGAAAATCAAATTCATGTGGAGTCTTTAATGAACTTTTCATTTTCTTTGGTTTCTCTTGATCAATACAAATTTTTAATCCCATGTGAATTTGGGAAAAGAATTTAGTCTTGAATACGAATCGTAATTTCGATTAAGATCATAAATTAAGTGCAGAATTTAAATGTAAATTTGATGTTTCCCATTTCCTTTTCTCTTCACTTCATTGAAAGAAGAAAGAAGAAATAGATGTAAATATATATATCAATGATTGTATATAAGAATATACACATCCCCTCACATTATGAGGCAC
Source organism: Acanthosepion esculentum (assembly GCA_964036315.1). Taxonomy (NCBI): domain Eukaryota; kingdom Metazoa; phylum Mollusca; class Cephalopoda; order Sepiida; family Sepiidae; genus Acanthosepion; species Acanthosepion esculentum. The sequence goes on along the minus strand of OZ038508.1, from coordinate 7,712,071 downwards.
TTTTAGCTTTTAGAAAGCCTAAAAAATAATATAATTTGTGACATAATATATATAATAATAATAATAATAATAATATCTGACCACTATCTTTCTCAATTTTTCTTGTCTGCCTCTCTGTCTGTCTCAATCCTGAGGGGACATAGCACATGAAGAAGAATATTAGGAGGTATGTGCTCAGGGGAATTACATGAGTTCATTACTGTTTATATGGTTTCTTGAACAGGAACATTAGTAAAAAGACTTCCAAAATCTAACAAGACTAGGATGCTATTATTTACTTTAACAGAATGTAATTTGTCAAGGAAATCAATGGAATCAAGTTGTAATAGTCAGCTATCTGTTATTTAAAATAAGAAAAGTATTCAATTTATCCCACATACTAATTATAATATTTTTGTTTTCATTAAGTTCTTTATATGCTTTTTTTTTTTTTAAATGCCCCCCCCCCTCTTATATAGTTATTTCAGTTTTTTTTTCTATCTTTTTGGGATCCATAGTGAGTTGTGATGAATTTGTTATCTTGCAATTATAAGATTCTTGACTATATCTCAGAGATGAGGTATTGTAACTATTTACACTATTTACATTGTTTGAACTCTTGTACTAATCTTTATTGCCATATTCACAACGTTTCGACTGTTGTATGCTCTGACCTTCTTCAGAACATGTCTATATTTCAGAGATGAGGTATTTTAACTATTTACACTATTTACATTGTTTGAACTCTTGTACTAATCTTTATTGCCATATTCCCAACGTTTCGAGTGTTGTATGCTCTGACCTTCTTCAGAACATGTCTATATTTCAGAGATGAGGTATTGTAACTATTTACACTCTTTGCATTGTTCAAACTATTGTCCTCATCTTTATTGCCATATTCACAACATTTTAGCTGCTGTACTCTCCAGCCTTCTTCAAGTTATATATGTTGGAATTTCAAACCAAACCCTTTATTTAGTACATGGGAGTAGATTGTTCTAATTCCACATGCCATGCCTTTGGATATCTCAGTTTCAGTTAATCCCCTTAAGTAACTCAACTTTCCAAGTTTTTGTTCCTCTGTAGATATTGGATGAGGCTATTATACTTTTATTTTCTACTAGTATGTTGTGGATGGAGTATGGTAGTTTTCTGTGTCTGTTTAAATGAGTCCTAATTGAGCTATGGTCAGAGAGGTGTAATGTGAGTCATCTAGAGAGGCATGTCATGGCATAACTTATATAATTATTTATGAATTTGGTTTGATCAGAATGCCTAAGATCCTCAGATATAGCCAGCTTGACAGTGGACAAATGACTGTTGGACAGCTGTGGCTCAGGTATAAAGACAAGCTAAAGAGTAACGTCTCAGCTGTCAATGTGCTTCATACTAACTTCGAGCGTGTTGCCCTGGGTAGAAATACCTGGAGATATTTGTGCTAGAGTGGTATCAGACATTTTAAAATGAGTCATATTAACTGGCTAAGAGACGAAATACAAGAACGGAAATCATCAGCAAATATTCCCGTGACTATGTCCCAAGATCCTCGCTGTTGCACAATATGTGAACCTGTGTGCGGGTCACTAGTGGGACTCAAGTGTTGCATACGACACAAACATAATAGAATGGAATTGTTGAAACCTCCTAAGTTGAAATCAATGGGAGAGTCTATAATACATACATACATATATATATATATATATATATATATATATATATATATATATATATATATATAATAAAAAGGCTGAAACACTAATATTCCCTGGTTATAATTTATTACATTGGAATCATAATTATGATCCAATTCATCAAACCTACAAATTCAAAAAGAAATCAGAAAAAATAACTCCGGGAATAAAAAATAAAGTTTAGTGAGAGTGTATGTATGAGAGTGGGGGACGAATGTGAGAGGTAAATGAAAGCTCTATATTACATTGGAATCGTATATATATATATATATATATATATATATATATATATATATATATATATATGTATATATATATGCATATTTAGTGAATTTCGAAGCATAGATGAGATGGGAGAAGTTTGCAATTATGGACCACCCAGTGAGTTTCAGATTCAACATTTAGTTGTAATTTATTTAGTGCGACAAGCTTGCTAAAAATTTTGCCACTTCAGTTTGGTTATATATATATATATATATATATATATATATATATATATATATATATATGTATAATTAAGTAATTCATTGAGTCTGAAAGAAACCTCAGCAGAATGCAGAAAGCACTGGACGGACGTTTTCGTCCTATATTTGGGACTCATCAGCAGTGCGCATCCACTACCGAGAATTGAAACTCGGACAGTTAGGTTATCAAGCAAACGTCATACCAACTGTTCAACGTGCCTCGGTGACGAAGAGGTAGCAAATCAGACTCAATATAGTGCCGCTCGCTCACATATTCCATGATGGAACTCAACTGAAATTCTCTGTAACCATAGGACTGTGCCCCCTGGAGCCACGACTACTATCACCAAGCTGCTCAGACTGAAGCATTAGAATCCGGATCAAGTAATGATATAGACATGATAGAAATATATATATATATATATAGGTAATGAAAAGTTTGGTAATCCATATGGATAATCCCAAGAAGGATGTAATCCAGAGAGCTCAATGTCAAACCAGAGCAAATATTAATTTAATTTAATTAAAAAAAAAAGAAAATCTTAAGGGTTCATTGATTATATTTTACTTCCCCAGTTAGGTAGTTTTTTCCTGGTTCATCAGATCACATTTGCAAGGGTAAAAAATAATGGTTTTAAATTTAGGTATTATTTTTATATACTTTTGCGGGGTGGTTTTATGTTGATGTAAGGTGATAGAGAGATGGGGAGGAGGAGTATGAAGGATATGGTTGGAATTAGAGTGGGAAGCGAAAGATAGGAATAATTTTAAATCTATTTTTATTATTATCATTATAAGTGTCTTTAATAAAATAGATTTAAAATTATTCTTTTTGTTTCCATTTTCTCTAAAACCTTATCGTTGCTCACTTGTTCTATGGTTTCCTCAGCATCTTTCTGTAGAACTATATTTCTGTTGCTTCAAGGCTCCTCCTCATCTTTGAGGAGATCACACAGTAATTTGCATTTTGGGCTCAACCTTTTGCTGATAATCATACATTGTCTTCTTGTAGTTTATAGTTAGTCCTTTCTTCTTACTTTCCTTTGCTACCTTCTGTAGGAGATTTTGTAGATTCCTTTCTGTGTCTGTTGTCAACACTGTCATCTGCGTATCTTATGCCATTAAGATTGTCGCTGCCAATAATGAATCCTGGTGGAAATTCTAATTGTCTCAGAATTTCCTTGCTGTAAAGATTGAATAAGTCTGGTAAGAAGACTTAGACTCAGTACAAGAGATAATAAAATAAAAAAAACAGGCAGGTCTTGATAACAATTGTTTCCAAAAGGAAATATTTGTTCTTTACGAACCAGTGTAATTGAATGTCTTTTATCTCAAATGCTGGAAATTCATCAAAATTGATTAAAAAAGCATATGAATACACAAGATCTGTCATGTTTTCATAATGTTAATGTTGCAACAAAGCACCTTTCCATGAAAATTTGAAAATAACTTTTGAAACGGAAATTAGAAGAATCATTTAATGTCTAAACATCCTGTTCATTTCTATTCTTTAATATTGTGAAAAATTAAATATATTAGAGAAATATACAGTTGCGGCCAAAATGTTCAGAACGGCATTGTTTTCGTCAGAAAGTAGGTATGATTTTTTATCAAAGTTGTTTTATATTCTATAATTTTCACAGACAATAAATACGATATTATTTGTTATTGTCTGAGATTTTGGTGTAATTTGAAAGGATAATACAAAAGTTATGGATGATTTAGTGATTTACTGCAAAACCCATGGCGGCCAAAATGATCAGAACGGTTGCTTTTACTCCATGTTTTAGTATATTTAACCAGCGAACTCTAATTTTTTAAATTTGTTTACGTGACGGTTCGTTTACTAAACATTAGTAAGAATATCTGCAGTGTACTTTGTTAATATAATGCCACTTACTCTGTTACCAATTTGTCAGCAGATTATTAAGCTTCGAAAGAGGGATAATTGAAGTATTGGGTCTATTGCAAAGATTGTTAACAAGTCAAAAAGTGTTGTTTACGGTATTCTTAAGGTCTATAATGATTGTGGTTCGTGTGAAGCAAATCTACAGGTAGGCCAAGAAAAATAACCAAGAGAGAAGATCGTGCTATGGTAAAGTTGGTTAAAAAGGACAGATTTAAAACTGCTGCTGCTGTTTCTCGGGAAATGAGCATTGTACTGAAGAAAACTTTATCTCGAAAAACTGTCTCATTGTTTAGTTGAACATGACCTACAAGCAAGAGCACCTGCAGTGAAGCCACTGATCAGCTCCAAGAATAAAAAGTGTTGTCTTACCTTTGCAACCGAGCATGTGTTGTGGTCTCAAGAAAAATGGCAAACGGTGCATTTCAGTGATGAATCTAAGTTTATGTTATTTCGCTCAGATGGGAAAAGGTACGTTCGTCAAAAAGTAGATGAAATATTGTCGCCTAAATGCCTTAAGACTAGTGTTAAATTCGGTGAAGGAAGTGTCATGGTTTGGGGGATGATATCTGGAGATGGTGTGGGCCCTTTGGTGTGATTACATGGGAAGGTAAATGCAGGAGTTTATAAACAACTTGTAAAAGATCATGTCTTGCCTGTGCTGAGAAATTCAACTAAGCGACCACCCATATTCAAGCAGGACAATGCCCCATGTCACAAGGCTAAGGTAGCCATGAACTTCCTCAAGGCTGAAAAGGTTATTGTTATGGATTGGCCTGCTCAAAGCCCAGATCTCAATCCTATTGAAAATTTGTGGAATATTCTAGGAGAACGTTCGAAAGCCAGAATCCTAAGACAACCGAGCAATTATGGAATGCCCTTCAGGAAGAATGGAATAAGATCACCCAGCAAGAAATTGAAAATTTAATTTCCTCATGCAGTCGAAGATGTCAAAGTGTGATTGATGCTAAAGGGCTTCACACTAAATATTAAATAATTCCAGTATTCTCTGTCATTTTTTATTATTTTGTTATTTTTTCACCCGTTCTGATCATTTTGGCCGCTATGGGGTTTGCAGTAAATCACTAAATCATCCATAACTTTTGTATTATCTTCTCAAATTACACCAAAATCTCAGACAATAACAATTAATATTGTATTTATTGTCCCGTGAAAATTATAGAATATAAAACAACTTTGATAAAAACTTATACCTATTTTTCTGGTGAAAACAATGCCGTTCTGAACATTTTGGCCGCAACTGTATATGACATTGAGATTTTAATAAATAATATAGTACAACTTTTCAAAAAGAATTTATACAGGAATGGTTGTACTTCTTCTATGTGCCATCTCCTTTCAGGACATTGGCAATCATGACCATCCACAGCTTCCTGTTCTTTGTTTCTCTCATTACTTTTAGGATTCCATTTTATCTTTGTTGGTCATCTGGTTGAATTTGTTTAGCAAAATCTCAACACCTGTGGGTTACTTAATGCCGGAATCTAAATATTTTGAATGCAATTGCATGCCTTGAACTACAGATAAAATATATTGTTGGTAAGTTTACTATTATTAGGTATTGTTGTAAGTTTACTATTATTAGATATTGTTCATTTGTTGATTTTGTTTAGTGACATATCAATCTCTAAATGTTATTTAATGCCGGAATCTAAATATTTTGAATGCAATTGCATGCCTTCAGATAGAGATGAAATGTATTGTTCGTAATTTTGCTTTAAATAGGTATTGTTGATAATTTTACTAGAAATAAATATTCTTGGTAATTTTCCTATAAATAGGTACTGTTCATTGGTTGATTTCGTTTAGTGGCATATACTGAATCTAATGCTGAAATCTAAATATTTTGAATGTAATTGGATGCCTTCAACTACAGATGAAATGTATTGTTGGTAATTTTCCTATAAATAGGCACAGTTGGTTGGTCGAATTTATTTAACGACATCAATTTCTATCTGTAATTTAATGCTGAAATCTAAATATTTTGAACACAGCTTTATGGCTTCAAATAAAGATATACTATAAATAGGTATTGCTGGTCATTTTGCTATAAATACACTACAGTTGAAAAGTTTGAGGTCACCCCAGGTAATTTTTTAAATTGGCCCAAAAAGTAGCTGTTTTGTACTTTAAATATGAGAAAATTATTATACACGGTCAAAAAAAAAATGGCACATGATTTTTATTAGAACTTTTAATATGACAAAATGAAAAAATCATTTTATGATTAAATTTTGCTCTCGTCAAAATATCCTCCTTTAGCTTTGATTACTGCAGCACAAATTTTTGGCATTCATTACAAAAGTTTTCTCAAAGTAATAATTTGATGATTGATTCCATTCTTTTTTTCAATGACTCTAAGAGCACTTTTTCATTTTTTTCAATCTTCTGTCAAGTTCCAAGGGTCGCTTCAGATTTTTGAAATGTAGTGTATGTATCGTTGGTAATTTTTTTTTATATAAAAATGTATTTTTATACTTCCATACTTTCATAATACTTTGTTTTTGTTTGGGGTTTCACCATTCGGCCATAGTTGGGACCCTAACAGGTGCTACCACCCTGCATCAGGGTGAACCTGGGAACAGCAACGATTAAGAGGTAGTTCCATGCTCCTCAAAACCTCCAATTTCGTGATCAGAAGACTTGCTGCCGGATGTAGTTTATCATCATACCCAGGATTAGCTCAGACTTGTCAAATAGGTTACACTTGACTTTCCTTGCTTTCAGTATAGCCTTTTGAGTGCTAAATTCTCAAAGCCTTCTTTCTGTGATGAAATGATTTATCCAACAAGGCAACCTGGTAAACACCAAAGGATAATATCATAATACAAATAATACTTTTAGCATTGTGCCAAGTTTAATAAATGCTTATATCGGTACCTCAAGATAAAATACCAGTTAGTAAACTTGTCTCTTACTGGCATGGTGACTTTGATCTTCTCTGGATATCTGACGCTTGTAGCCTTGAGCCATTCTTATCTAAGCTTTTTAAATAACTACTAATAGCGTGTTTCTATGCTTGTCTAAGTAGACCGTTACTGTTTAATCCACATTCAGTGCCTCAGATTTTGTGGCTTGCCTCGTACAAAAGAAACATGACAAAAGAAACAGAGACATTTAGCGGTATACACACTAAAACTGAAAGTTATCTGTATATAGATATATAACTTTAAAGAGAAAAGAGAGAGTAATGAGAGGAGGAATAAGAGAAAGCGTCAATAAGGATAGTTGTGTTTCTATGACAACATTAACAACCATGCCGCAACAAGAGACGCACAAGGGATGGTGAAGAGAGAGACATAGAGACGGAGGGGTGGATAGAGATGCAGGCAGAGGTACAAAGGTAGAAAGTTGGATATAAACAAAAGGAGAATTTGTTTTTAACCAAGCAGAAGGCAAATTTCATACACTAGCAAAGAAGAAAGATCTATGGTTTTGGCTTGGCCCACTTTGATGCTCTTCTAGTGACAAGTTTCCTTACTTTATTAGACCGAGTAGATGAATATCGTGGGAGTCTGCAGGACACTTTGCTATAAGCCAGGAAGTGATATCTCTCAGAGCCCACAATTTAAACTACCTTGTTTACAAGACAGGCCACCTCACATTTGGTTCTTGACTTATTTCCTTTTTAACACCGCTTCAATGCTGTTCACAAAGACGTTAAATGGTTTTGCTCTCCACACTTACCCCTAGATAATGCCATTCACTCTTGACATTGCTTTTGTGATCATTTTGGTTGAGTTATCCTTATACCAACATGTCTCTGCCTATCTTGACTTAATTCAGATCCAATGTCACTTTCCCTCTTACAGGTTTGTAAAAATTCAGGCACTCTCTAAAAAGAAAGAATGAAGGTTCCATGAAATATATATATATATATATATATATATATATATATATATATTGTGTAATTAAAAAGCAGACCCTCTTTTATACATGTTTTGTTAAAGTAAACAGATAAGGTACTGCAGTTAAACTTTTTATTTAATCTTTCTTGTGTTCGAAAAAATGTTTTCTTTCTGTACACAATAAAAAGCTTAATTGCAGTACCTTGTCTGTCATCTTTAATGAAACATATATATATATATATATATATATATATATATATATATATATATATATTGTGTGTATTTAGGCGGCATTTATTCATTCAAACATGTTTCATTAAATAATATAGTCAGGTTTTGTGTATTTATTTTATGTAAATTCTTTTCATATCGTCTGATAAGCTTAAGAAAATTATCATTAAACGAAGAAAGAAAATCACAATATTGATACATATTTTTAATCCAATCTAAGCTTTCGGCTTACATAAACCATTATCAAAGATAAAAAAGTTAGAGTTATCATTGAATTAATTTTTATGTATTTAAAACAACATGCCTGGCCACATACACAATTCCTTGTTGAAAACACAACTATACTTAAACATGAAAACAAAAACTAAAAATTCTTGAAGCTATATACATAAAACAGTTGAAACCTAACCTGAACAAAATAAAGTATGAAATCTCCACAAATATTCTTAAATGCCTATAATTGGTAACAGAAGCCATTGGTTTATACCAACAGCTTCCCATACTTAATACTTCTCATTTTCACTCTTGCGTGGTCATGTGTGACGTCATGAGCTGTGGTGCGATTTTCGCTTCCAGCGTCTTATATGCACATGTTTATCGTTGCTTGGAAATCATCCATGTAAACAGAAACAGACTATCATC
>OZ038508.1:7690789-7700789 GCA_964036315.1 Acanthosepion esculentum | reverse complement strand
TAAGTGATAAAACCTGTCGCATTAATAAATAAAATTCTATTACTTCTATAGAAAATATATATATACATATATATATATATATATATATATATATATATATATATATATATATATATATATATATATATAATTTAATTTAAAGAAAATACAGACCATTTTAAGGTTCCATTATTTGCTCTGACTTAACATTGAGCCCTCTGGATTTCATCCTCCTTGGGATTATCCTATGGATTACCAAGATTTTGTTACTTAACTCTCTCTCTCTCTCTCTCTCTCTCTCTATATATATATATATATATATATATATATATATATATATATATATATATATAACACAAAATATGCTAAAAGTCTAGAAAAACTACAATACAAAAGAAAACAAGCTGACATTCATAAAATATGACATCAATAATTTTTATCTTTTTATCACTGAAAAATGTCTACTTGATGCCATATATTTTGCAAAAGATTTTGTAAGTCAGCATTGTTCAACAAAGCATGGGTAAAAAGGTTCAGATGTGTAATTTTGACATCTCGCAAGGATCTTTTGATGGGGGCCGAAGTGTCCGAATTGATGGGCATATTTATTTTGAGCAAGATCAACAAGATAGTCCACTTTGATAGCCACAGTATTTACCAAGACAATGGTCTGATGGTAGTTCCTGACAATAAAAGATCCAATAATTCCATCAGGAAGAAACTATTTTAATTATTTAGAGAATTGAATTTCGACATTACTGTCGAAATGAACAGAAAAGTGGTTCAATATTTAGATGTTGAATTTGATCTATTTGCTGGTACAGTTTCACCATACGTGAAGCCAAACACTGCTTTGAAATATGCAAATACCAAGTCCAAACATCTGGCAAACATAATTAAGCAGATCCTGAAACGAGTTGAATGCAGGTTGTCCAGGAATTCCTTGACTATGGAAATTTTTGAAGAAAAGGAGAAAGAATATTTGACAACATTAAAGGAGGAGAGACACAAAGTAAACCTGAATTACAAACCTCAGGTAAACACACGAGATAAGAACAACAGTATTTACATTATTCAGACTATTGTCCTCATCTTTGTCGACAGATTTATTACAACATTTCAGCCATTGTATGCTCTGGCCTTCTTCAGGTGGTTGGAATGTCGAACTGAACCCTTTATTTTACTCATTGGGGTAGACTGTTCTAGTTCCACATGCCATGTTTAATGGATGTCAGTTAACTCCTGTTAATTCCCCTCTCCAAGTTCTCCACTGTCTCAAGGACACATGGCACAGTGGATAAAGGCATTAGTTAGATCCAGTGACAGGACCCAAAGAGTTTGAGTTCAATACTCGGTTAAGGCAGTGGAGAACTTTCATTCCTTACATCTGGCCACCTAACTCCCCTTGATTATTATGTGTGGAGTGCACTAGAGTGAAAGGCCAACAAAACTCCTTGTAACAACAAAGATGAACTGAAGGCAGGATTATGGCAGCATTCACCAACTTAAACAAGGAGACCATCCAGAAGAGATGCAGGAGATCCTGAAGTTGTCTGGAGGCCATAGTTGAAGCCAATGGCGATTTTATTGAATTAATTTACACTTTCGTATTTGAAGATATTTTTGTGTAATATTGGTAAATATATCTGTTAAAATGAGAGGTTAGTGTTATTTTCATTTTTGCATAACTTAGATGACATTTTTATCCATTGCACCCTATATTTCTCTCTCTCTCTCTCTCTCTCTCTCTATATATATATATATATATATATATATATATATATTGGCTCCTGAAAAACTTATTTCGGTTGAGCTCTCTGGTTTGAGGTGTGAATTTGTAAACAGTGACTATTTAAGCTAATATTGCACGACTCTTCGGCAGAATTGAGTCACTGTCAGTCACGTTGTGTTTATCTAAATCTAAAAATAAACACGCTAAAATCCACCTTCATTCTTGCCGATGGCTTAGTGGGAGAAGTTCTGACTGACGCAAATTCAGTCGGGTTTGGATCCTAGCTAGAGGCAACCGGACATCTAGCCACACTGATGAGTTGTGAAACAGCGAAACAGTCTGTCTGTGGATGACAAAATATATATATATATATATGTATATATATATATACTTTTTTTTCTCATACAAGGAGATGCTGAAAATATATTGGCCTAATCCACTTACCAAATTTTTAATTTTGACAAGTGGTTTGATTTGCATAGACAAATCAATTCTTAGATGTATTTCCTTTCCTGCTCATTTTTATGTTCCTATTTTACCCACTCATCCGTTCTCTCTTTCTCTATGCACACCTGTCCCTCCCATGGATGTGCCAGTTGCTACGGGCCTCAAAATGGGAGGAACAGACGGAGAGAGAAAGAGAGGCAAAGGAGAGGAAAGCATCCGAGATGAAGCCAGGTCATTTGGAAATCACTTTCTCGATTTATGTTCATTGGTGTTTACTAATTTGTCTAAAGATCTGTGTTTGTTTCCACTGCCATTTGCTCCACAGAGCTTTACACATACACACACGTAATGATTTATTCATACATATACATTTGTCTCCTTTACACACTGACACATACATGCACATAATGATTTATTCATACATATGCATTTGTCTCCTTTACACACCGACACATACACGCACGTAATGATTTATTCATACATATGCATTTGTCTCCTTTACACACCGACACATACACGCACGTAATGATTTATTCATACATATGCATTTGTCTCCTTTACACACCGACACATACACGCACGTAATGATTTATTCATACATATGCATTTGTCTCCTTTACACACCGACACATACACGCACGTAATGATTTATTCATACATATGCATTTGTCTCCTTTACACACCGACACATACACGCACGTAATGATTTATTCATATATATGCATTTGTCTCCTTTACACACCGACACATACACGCACGTAATGATTTATTCATAAATATGCATTTGTCTCCTTTACACACCGACACATACACGCACGTAATGATTTATTCATATATATGCATTTGTCTCCTTTACACACCGACACATACACGCACGTAATGATTTATTCATATATATGCATTTGTGTCCTTTACACACCGACACATACACGCACGTAATGATTTATTCATAAATATGCATTTGTCTCCTTTACACACCGACACATACACGCACGTAATGATTTATTCATAAATATGCATTTGTCTCCTTTACACACCGACACATACACGCACGTAATGATTTATTCATACATATGCATTTGTCTCCTTTACACACCGACACATACACCCACGTAATGATTTATTCATACATATGCATTTGTCTCCTTTACACACCGACACATACACGCACGTAATGATTTATTCATATATATGCATTTGTCTCCTTTACACACCGATACATACACGCACGTAATGATTTATTCATAAATATGCATTTGTCTCCTTTACACACTGACACATACACGCACGTAATGATTTATTCATACATATGCATTTGTCTCCTTTACACACCGACACATACACGCACGTAATGATTTATTCATACATATGTATTTGTCTCCTTTACACACCGACACATAGACGCACGTAATGATTTATTCATACATATGCATTTGTCTCCTTTACACACCGACACATACACGCACGTAATGATTTATTCATACATATGCATTTGTCTCCTTTACACACCGACACATACACGCACGTAATGATTTATTCATACATATGCATTTGTCTCCTTTACACACCGACACATACACGCACGTAATGATTTATTCATACAAAAGCATATGTCTCCTTTACACACCGACACATACACGCACGTAATGATTTATTCATACATATGCATTTGTCTCCTTTACACACTGACACATACACGCACGTAATGATTTATTCATACATATGCATTTGTCTCCTTTACACACTGACACATACATTCACATAATGATTTATTCATACATTATGCATTTGTCTCCTTTACACACCGACACATACACGCACGTAATGATTTATTCATACATATACATTTGTCTCCTTTACACACCGACACATACACGCACGTAATGATTTATTCGTACATATGCATTTGTCTCCTTTACACACCGACACATACACGTACGTAATGATTTATTCATACATATGCATTTGTCTCCTTTACACACCGACACATACACGCACGTAATGATTTATTCATACATATGCATTTGTCTCCTTTACACACTGACACATACACTCACGTAATGATTTATTCATACATTATGCATTTGTCTCCTTTACACACCGACACATACACGCACGTAATGATTTATTCATACATATACACTTGTCACCTTTACACACCGACACATACACGCACGTAATGATTTATTCATACATATGTATTTGTCTCCTTTACACACTGACACATACACGCACGTAATGATTTATTCATACATTATGCATTTGTCTCCTTTACACACCGACACATACACACACGTAATGATTTATTCATACATATGTATTTGTCTCCTTTACACACCGACACATACACGCACGTAATGATTTATTCATACATATGTATTTGTCTCCTTTACACACTGACACATACACGCACGTAATGATTTATTCATACATTATGCATTTGTCTCCTTTACACACCGACACATACACACACGTAATGATTTATTCATACATATGTATTTGTCTCCTTTACACACTGACACATACACGCACGTAATGATTTATTCATACATATGTATTTGTCTCCTTTACACACTGACACATACACGCACGTAATGATTTATTCATACATTATGCATTTGTCTCCTTTACACACCGACACATACACACACGTAATGATTTATTCATACATATGTATTTGTCTCCTTTACACACTGACACATACACGCACGTAATGATTTATTCATACATATGTATTTGTCTCCTTTACACACTGACACATACACGCACGTAATGATTTATTCATACATATGTATTTGTCTCCTTTACACACTGACACATACACGCACGTAATGATTTATTCATACATTATGCATTTGTCTCCTTTACACACCGACACATACACACACGTAATGATTTATTCATACATATGTATTTGTCTCCTTTACACACTGACACATACACGCACGTAATGATTTATTCATACATATGTATTTGTCTCCTTTACACACTGACACATACACGCACGTAATGATTTATTCATACATTATGCATTTGTCTCCTTTACACACCGACACATACACACACGTAATGATTTATTCATACATATGTATTTGTCTCCTTCACACACTGACACATACACGCACGTAATGATTTATTCATACATATGTATTTGTCTCCTTTACACACTGACACATACACGCACGTAATGATTTATTCATACATTATGCATTTGCACACCGACACATACACACACGTAATGATTTATTCATACATATACATTTGTCTCCTTTATACACCGACACATACACACACGTAATGATTTATTCATACATATGCATTTGTCTCCTTTACACACTGACACATACACGCACGTAATGATTTATTCATACATATGTATTTGTCTCCTTTACACACTGACACATACGTAATGATTTATTCATACATATACATTTGTCTCCTTTACACACTGACACATACACAAACGTAATGATTTATTCATACATATACATTTGTCTCTTTTACACACTGACACATACACGCACGTAATGATTTATTCATACATATGTATTTGTCTCCTTTACACACTGACACATACATGCACGTAATGATTTATTCATACATATGTATTTGTCTCCTTTACACACTGACACATACACGCACGTAATGATTTATTCATACATATGCATTTGTCTCCTTTACACACTGACACATACACGCACGTAATGATTTATTCATACATATACATTTGTCTCCTTTACACACCGACACATACACACACGTAATGATTTATTCATACATATACATTTGTCTCCTTTATACACCGATACATACACACACGTAATGATTTATTCATACATATGCATTTGTCTCCTTTACACACTGACACATACGTAATGATTTATTCATACATATACATTTGTCTCCTTTACACACTGACACATACACACACGTAATGATTTATTCATACATATACATTTGTCTCCTTTACACACTGACACATACACGCACGTAATGATTTATTCATACATATGTATTTGTCTCCTTTACACACTGACACATACATGCACGTAATGATTTATTCATACATATGCATTTGTCTCCTTTACACACTGACACATACACGCACGTAATGATTTATTCATACATATGTATTTGTCTCCTTTACACACTGACACATACGTAATGATTTATTCATACATATACATTTGTCTCCTTTACACACTGACACATACACACACGTAATGATTTATTCATACATATACATTTGTCTCCTTTACACACTGACACATACACGCACATAATGATTTATTCATACATATGTATTTGTCTCCTTTACACACTGACACATACATGCACCTAATGATTTATTCATACATATATATTTGTCTCCTTTACACACTGACACATACACGCACGTAATGATTTATTCATACATATGTATTTGTCTCCTTTACACACTGACACATACGTAATGATTTATTCATACATATGTATTTGTCTCCTTTACACACTGACACATACACGCACGTAATGATTTATTCATACATATGCATTTGTCTCCTTTACACACTGACACATACAATACGTAATGATTTATTCATACATATACATTTGTCTCCTTTACACACTGACACATACACGCACGTAATGATTTATTCATACATATACATTTGTCTCCTTTACACACTGACACATACACGCTCGTAATGATTTATTCATACATATGCATTTGTCTCCTTTACACACCGACACATACACGCACGTAATGATTTATTCATAAATATGCATTTGTCTCCTTTACACACCGACACATACACGCACGTAATGATTTATTCATAAATATGCATTTGTCTCCTTTACACACCGACACATACACGCACGTAATGATTTATTCATATATATGCATTTGTCTCCTTTACACACCGACACATACACGCACGTAATGATTTATTCATATATATGCATTTGTGTCCTTTACACACCGACACATACACGCACGTAATGATTTATTCATAAATATGCATTTGTCTCCTTTACACACCGACACATACACGCACGTAATGATTTATTCATAAATATGCATTTGTCTCCTTTACACACCGACACATACACGCACGTAATGATTTATTCATACATATGCATTTGTCTCCTTTACACACCGACACATACACCCACGTAATGATTTATTCATACATATGCATTTGTCTCCTTTACACACCGACACATACACGCACGTAATGATTTATTCATATATATGCATTTGTCTCCTTTACACACCGACACATACACGCACGTAATGATTTATTCATAAATATGCATTTGTCTCCTTTACACACTGACACATACACGCACGTAATGATTTATTCATACATATGCATTTGTCTCCTTTACACACCGACACATACACGCACGTAATGATTTATTCATACATATGTATTTGTCTCCTTTACACACCGACACATAGACGCACGTAATGATTTATTCATACATATGCATTTGTCTCCTTTACACACCGACACATACACGCACGTAATGATTTATTCATACATATGCATTTGTCTCCTTTACACACCGACACATACACGCACGTAATGATTTATTCATACATATGCATTTGTCTCCTTTACACACCGACACATACACGCACGTAATGATTTATTCATACAAAAGCATATGTCTCCTTTACACACCGACACATACACGCACGTAATGATTTATTCGTACATATGCATTTGTCTCCTTTACACACTGACACATACACGCACGTAATGATTTAT
The DNA here is from genome assembly GCA_964036315.1 of Acanthosepion esculentum. Taxonomy (NCBI): domain Eukaryota; kingdom Metazoa; phylum Mollusca; class Cephalopoda; order Sepiida; family Sepiidae; genus Acanthosepion; species Acanthosepion esculentum. The sequence goes on along the minus strand of OZ038508.1, from coordinate 7,692,872 downwards.
TCATACATATGCATTTGTCTCCTTTACACACTGACACATACATTCACATAATGATTTATTCATACATTATGCATTTGTCTCCTTTACACACCGACACATACACGCACGTAATGATTTATTCATACATATACATTTGTCTCCTTTACACACCGACACATACACGCACGTAATGATTTATTCGTACATATGCATTTGTCTCCTTTACACACCGACACATACACGTACGTAATGATTTATTCATACATATGCATTTGTCTCCTTTACACACCGACACATACACGCACGTAATGATTTATTCATACATATGCATTTGTCTCCTTTACACACTGACACATACACTCACGTAATGATTTATTCATACATTATGCATTTGTCTCCTTTACACACCGACACATACACGCATGTAATGATTTATTCATACATTATGCATTTGTCTCCTTTACACACCGACACATACACGCACGTAATGATTTATTCATACATATACATTTGTCACCTTTACACACCGACACATACACGCACGTAATGATTTATTCATACATATGTATTTGTCTCCTTTACACACTGACACATACACGCACGTAATGATTTATTCATACATTATGCATTTGTCTCCTTTACACACCGACACATACACACACGTAATGATTTATTCATACATATGTATTTGTCTCCTTTACACACCGACACATACACGCACGTAATGATTTATTCATACATATGTATTTGTCTCCTTTACACACTGACACATACACGCACGTAATGATTTATTCATACATTATGCATTTGTCTCCTTTACACACCGACACATACACACACGTAATGATTTATTCATACATATGTATTTGTCTCCTTCACACACTGACACATACACGCACGTAATGATTTATTCATACATATGTATTTGTCTCCTTTACACACTGACACATACACGCACGTAATGATTTATTCATACATTATGCATTTGCACACCGACACATACACACACGTAATGATTTATTCATACATATACATTTGTCTCCTTTATACATGGACACATACACACACGTAATGATTTATTCATACATATGCATTTGTCTCCTTTACACACTGACACATACACGCACGTAATGATTTATTCATACATATGTATTTGTCTCCTTTACACACTGACACATACGTAATGATTTATTCATACATATACATTTGTCTCCTTTACACACTGACACATACACAAACGTAATGATTTATTCATACATATACATTTGTCTCTTTTACACACTGACACATACACGCACGTAATGATTTATTCATACATATGTATTTGTCTCCTTTACACACTGACACATACATGCACGTAATGATTTATTCATACATATGTATTTGTCTCCTTTACACACTGACACATACACGCACGTAATGATTTATTCATACATATGTATTTGTCTCCTTTACACACTGACACATACACGCACGTAATGATTTATTCATACATATGCATTTGTCTCCTTTACACACTGACACATTCACGCACGTAATGATTTATTCATACATATACATTTGTCTCCTTTACACACCGACACATACACACACGTAATGATTTATTCATACATATACATTTGTCTCCTTTATACACCGATACATACACACACGTAATGATTTATTCATACATATGCATTTGTCTCCTTTACACACTGACACATACGTAATGATTTATTCATACATATACATTTGTCTCCTTTACACACTGACACATACACACACGTAATGATTTATTCATACATATACATTTGTCTCCTTTACACACTGACACATACACGCACGTAATGATTTATTCATACATATGTATTTGTCTCCTTTACACACTGACACATACACGCACGTAATGATTTATTCATACATATGCATTTGTCTCCTTTACACACTGACACATTCACGCACGTAATGATTTATTCATACATATACATTTGTCTCCTTTACACACCGACACATACACACACGTAATGATTTATTCATACATATACATTTGTCTCCTTTATACACCGATACATACACACACGTAATGATTTATTCATACATATGCATTTGTCTCCTTTACACACTG
>OZ038508.1:7640789-7685789 GCA_964036315.1 Acanthosepion esculentum | reverse complement strand
TTCTGTTGACAAATTAATCCCAAGACAAGAGAAATTTTGCCGAAGAACATATTCCATGCCAAAAGATGACATCAGGAAATTAATAAAGACTGTAATTTCACATAGCACCATGGGGCACCTGTGCATAGATCCAACAATATTTTCTCTTTTTCTTCTTCCTTTTTGTAAAGTCAACCCTTAACCTCTGCCCCGACCAATGCTCCCCTGGACCTAAGGGTCATGAAAAACCAATTAGTGCAATAGATTTCTTGACCTGGAAAAATTGCTGAAAGGAAATCTTAAGGTTGACAATGAATTTTTTATTTTTTATATCTCATATTCAGAGACGTTATTTTTTTGCCCCCTTAGTCTCGGCATTGACTTTATGCAGTAGAAAAGAAAAGGTTTCTTTTTCCTCTCACCACATTTTTTAGCTATTATTAAAAAAGCAAAATAATAAATACAGAGATAAAAATATTAAAAAAGAAAAAAAAAAACATTGTGAAGTGAAGCTGGGTGAGGATGAGTTTAACAATAACCAGAAAGGCAAAAAGGGACACTGGGAGCCCCTAAGACGTTTCTCAAAAGAGCATGCCATGAAAGAAGCAATCCTTGAATCTGCAGAAGCAGTCATTCATGCATTTTATGTTGCGGAAAAATTGGAACTGATGAAGAGTGGGTAAAAAGGAAAGAAAAAAAATGAAAAAAAGATTTCTCATCTAAAATTGTATGAATTAATTTAAAAAAAAGAAGAAATATTTGGATTTTCTAATACTGATGGCTGGTTTCATAATCCAGTATTTATTGTGGCGCCATGTTGGCCTTTGGTCCTTCTCTAAAAGTAAATTTATACCAACATAGATAGATAAATATGAACAGACTGAGATAGATAGATAGATAGATAGATAGATAGATATGAATAGAGTGAGATAGATAGATAGATAGATAGATAGATAGATATGAATAGTGAGATAGATAGATAGATAGATATGAATAGAGTGAGATAGATAGATAGATAGATAGATAGATAGATATGAATAGAGTGAGATAGATAGATAGATATGAATAGAGTGAGATAGATAGATAGATATGAATAGAGTGAGATAGATAGATAGATATGAATAGAGTGAGATAGATAGATAGATAGATAGATAGATATGAATAGAGTGAGATAGATAGATAGATAGATATGAATAGAGTGAGATAGATAGATAGATATGAATAGAGTGAGATAGATAGATAGATAGATAGTTAGATAGATAGATGAGTTTAACAAGATAGATAGATAGATATGAACAGAATGCAATAGCATCTAGATAGATATGAATAGAATTAGATAGATAGCTAACTTGCCAAATAGATAGATATGAACAGAATGAGATAGATAGATAGATAGATAGATATGAACAGAATTAGATAGATAGCTAACTTGCCACATAGATAGATATGAACAGAATGCGATAGATAGATAGATAGATAGATAGATACATACATACATACATAGTGAGTTAGATGTCAACAGAAAGGGAGGCACAAACTTGGATAGATAAATATAGATAATGAATAGAATCAGATACATTGATAGATACCTAAAAACAGACAGTGACTGATAAATAAATAGATAGAAAATTAGCTAGATAGATAATGTCAAGAGTTAGAGATACACAAACTTAGATAGATAATATACAGTTTAAGATAGATAGATAGATAGATAGTCTGAAATTCCAGTCACTTGAAGAAGGTTGGAGCGTACAATGACCAAAATTCTGTGAACACGACAATAAAGATGAGAGACACAGTCTGAACAATGCAAACAATGTAAATAATTATAATAACTTTTTTGATGTCAACAAATACTTGTCACTTTCATAATGCTCGTTGCCATACAGACTTTGTAACCACCAATGCCATTGTAGTACGCTTTTGAACAATGCTGATGTCAGACGTTTTGAATATCACTCACACTAATAGTATTTGCTCAATAATACTCATTCAAATAGTAATTCTTAAAGAGGAATAATATAGTGAATAGAGTTAGAGATACACAAACTTAGATAGATAATACACAGTTTAAGATAGATAGATAGATAGATAGATGGATAGTGAATAGAATGATATGGATAGATAATGAGATAGACAGAAGATAGATATTGCACTGTGAATAGATAAAATGATAGACATGTACACATATTTGAGGAATAAGCCAAAAAACAAATTACTCTCCTTTAAAACATTGATATTACGTTGATCTACTAACAAAGTGGTTATTGTGATGTCTTCCATGTGATCACAGGGAGCACCCATCTCCTTTCCATGATACCAGCAGCAGCAGCAGGGATGAATCACTTATCAGGTTGGATTCTCTTCTCTGCAATAGATATGCATATATATAACAGATGCGCATATATATATAAAATATGTGCATATATATAAAAGATTGACAATATGGTAGTGTGCTGGAAAGTACATTTTCTTGATTAAGACTCCCAAATGAACAGACTGGTAGACGAAATATACTGTTTGAAGATTATAATGTTGGATTGTAAAAATAATGTTTCATACATATATATATATATATATATATATATATATATATGATAAAAATTGTAATATATCATTGCTTGATCCGGCTTCTAATGCTTCTGTTTTAGCGGCTTTGTAATAGTAGTTGTGGCTCCGGGGGGCACAGTCCTATGGTTACAGAGAACTTCAGTTGAGTTCCACCACAGAATATGTGAGCAAGCGGCGCTATATTGAGTCTGATTTGCTATCTCTTCATCACCGAGGCCCGTTGGAACAGTTGGTATAGTGTTTGCTTGACAACCTAACTGTCAGGGTTTCAATTCTCGGTAGTGGATGCACACTGCTGATGAGTCCCAAATATAGGACGAAACAGCCGTCCAGTGCTTTCTGCATTCTGTTGAGGTTTCTTTCGGACTCAATGAATTACTTAATTATATATATATATATATATATATATATATGGATTTCACTTTTAATTAGACACTATTTCCTATTACTGAAAATTTTATTTCTGTGAATACACATGTTTCACAAAAATAAAATTTATTGTAATAAAAAATATATATTTTGCTTCAAACTTTATTATAGTCAAATCTTATTTGAAACAGATAACCTATTTTTATCAATAAGGCATCTAGTTCAAATAAAAGATGTCTGCTATAATAATGTTTTGAGCAATAAAAAAGTTGGATTAAAAATAAATTGATTAATTCTTTAGAAATTATGTTGGAGGAACTGGAACAGAATTCCATCTTTGGTTCAATAATCATAGAAAAACCATCAGGGGCAACAACAACAGATTACCTGTCACTGCACACTTCAACCAACCATTTCATAACATTGATGACATCAGATTCATGCTTTTAACATCTTCATTTAACAGCCAAGAAGAAAGATGCAGATCGGAGTTGAAATTTATTTTCAAAATAGATTCAAACATTGAGGGATTATACAGGGATTTGGGTTTACTCAAAGAATATCATTTCCACAGGGAGACTGCTAAAGTACAACATCCCTTGGAAGAGTAAGTCCCACTCTTGTTTATTCCTGAAATCATTGAAAAAGAACACGGGCATGTTTGAAAATTCCAATATTAAAATCTATCTCTTCATGCCTCAGTTCCGTCAAAAGGGTGAAGATATAAAACATATCAATATTATTGACAATATTGCTATCATTTTGCTACCTTTTATTCTTCAAATTTTGTTAACCTGCCTATTAAACCTACATATTATATGAAGTACACATGGACCACCTTTCATTTTAATTATATAATTTTATATTATATATAATTTGTGGCGGAGCGGTAAGGCACGTCAGGCTATATGAGAGTTTTGTATAGGATACAGGTTCGAATCCTGTTGAAGGACGAATATTTTCTATGAAAATTTCTCGGATATTCAGGCTGGTAAATGTTATTTAATACTGTTTATTATAAAACAGAGCATTTGCTTAAATACTTGTATCTATAAAAAGAACGTTAAACATAATATATATAAATGTCTTTAAATAAATTGTCGGACTATGTCCAATTCTAAAATATATGACGTCATTTGTTTACATTTGATACGCTAGAGCAGATATGAATAGAAGAGATTCATGGAAGATTTAAGTTTAAAGATAGTAAAATCGACCTTGCTAACCAGACGCTGCTCTGTGGCCGAAAGGTTAAGGCACATCACGCAAAATGACGGTTCCGTATAGGATACAGGTTCAATTCCTGTCGGAGAACGAAAATTTTCTATGAAAATTTCTTGGACATTCAGGCCGGTAAATGTTATTTAATACTGTTTATTATAAAACAGAGCATTTACTTAAATACTTGTATCTATAAAAAGAATGTTAAACATAAAAATGTCTTTTTACATATATATATATATATATATATATTCATTGGTACACATCATTAGTGTTGTTTCTAGCCAAGGTCTGTTAGGTGTTTTGGGTCTTTCAACATCATACTCCCTCTCCACGGTAACTCAGGATCGTCTCATGTATTGACTTGTACACCATCTATTAGCAACAGTTTTCCCAGTCATACTCTGCAACTCCTCTTGGCAACTTATAGTCCAATCACAGACAACTTCCAGTTCACCAGAAATGTATGCTCTTCCATAAGGAAGCAAATGCAACCACTTACTTATCCCATTTCCATTCATGTTAATCATCCCCCACCCCCCCAAAAATTAGCCCTTCCCTTGTGTCAATTGTGCATACATATATACTGATATACATATACACTTATCTAAATATACACACATATATGCATATATAAACATCCACACACTCAAACACACATGCCAACATATACATCTACAAAACCATAACCCTGGTAGGGGTTGCAAACAGATGCTAGCCTTGTTTTTTCCAAACCTGTTACACCAAATTTTGGCAACATCTTACATAGTGATCACCCAGCAAAGCCTCTGCATCTGATTTCATTGAAACTAGATTTGATTACATGTTACACCTTTCTAGGCTTTCTGATGAAGCCTAGAAAGGTGTAACATGTAATCAAATCTAGATTCAATGAAACGTTTTCCATTTATCAAAAATATAAATATTTACATACATATATAATATATATATATATATATATATATATATATATATTAATAAAAAATATACATTTTTTCCTCATCTTTTTTCAACAAACCTCATAAATAATATGAACTATTATGATAATCCAGAATATATATCAAAATTTAAATTATCTAACCGTCAGTTTAAACTCAGCACCTGAAGATTTTGTTGTGCATAGTTGTTTGTTAAGATTAAAAGAAATGTGATTTCTTTGCTTGTATGTGTGAGAATAATAGGCAAGGGAGAAAGTGATGAGGAAAGTGTAAGTGTCATATAGCTTGGTGAGGAAGAGTGTAAGTGTTACTTGGCTTGGTGAGGAAGAGTGTAAGCGTTACTTGGCTTGGTGAGGAAGAGTGTAAGCGTTACTTGGCTTGGTGAGGAAGAGTGTAAGCGTTACTTGTCTTGGTGAGGAAGAGTGTAAGCGTTACTTGTCTTGGTGAGGAAGAGTGTAAGCGTTACTTGTCTTGGTGAGGAAGAGTGTAAGCGTTACTTGGCTTCGTAGGGAAGAGTGTAAATGTCACGTAGCTTGGTGGGTGAATGAGTAAGGGTATCTCTTTGAAGCCATCTTCGTGAACTGCTGCTGCATGTATCCATCTCCTTTTCCTTCCTGGTTTTGTCCATCTCTTGATGGAATCAAAGGGGACCACGAAGCATGTCTTTTATTGTTGGTTGGAACACAACCTGTCAGTTGAAAAATGTTAAATATTTATTTTCAAAGGATTAATTTATCAACCTGAAGGATGTGCTGATCCTCTAACTCAGAAACCATTTTCTTGTCATTTTTGACGATTGACTGTCTTAGTCTTCCATACTTGCTCCCCATATTTAAATGAATGTAACAACAGAAATAAAACCTGAAATAAATCATTATTATTTTAATATTTCAAAATAATCTGTTTAATTAGATTTTCTTAAAACTATACTGACTTACATTATTTACATTATTCATATTATAAGTCAGTATATGTGTATATTTCTGAGATGAGGTATTATGTACATTATTTACATTATTCGGACTATTGTCCTCATCTTTGTCGCCATATTTATTACAACGTTTTGGCCGTTGTATGCGCCGGTCTTCTTCAGGTGGTTGGAATGTTGAACTGAACCCTTTATTTCGCTCACTGGGGTAGACTGTTCTAGTTCCACGTGCCATGTTTAATGGATGTCAGCTATCAGTTATCTCCTGTTAATTTCCACTGCCTTAACCAGGTATTGAACTCACAACCCTTTGGGTCCTGTCACTGGATCTAACCAATGCCTTTATCCACTGTGCCATGTGTCCTTGAGGATGTTATTTACATTATTCGAACTATTCAGAAGAAGGTCGGAGCGTACAACAGCCAAAACGTTGTAATAAATATGGCGACAAAGATGAGGACAATAGTCCGAATAATGTAAATAATGTGTTAAAACTTCATCTCAGAAATATAGACAGATACTGAAGGGCCAAAACGTTGTAATAAATATGGCGACAAAGATGAGGGCAATAGTCTGAATAATGTAAATAATGTACATAATACCTCCTCTCAGAAATATACACATATACTGACTTATTTAAAAATGTCAAAATATATTAAATTTGCTGAATTAATTTTTATCATTATTATTATAATTAACCTAAATTATAATTAAAATTATAATTAACATAAATTATAATTAAAATTATAATTAACATAAGTTATAATTAAAATTATAATTAACATAAATTATAATTAACATAAATATAGGAAAAATATTCAAATATTTCTCTCACGCTCTGAGTAGGAATGGCCAGAGGAGGAAATTCAAGTCAACTTAGTATATTAATTCTCACCCAGTCCAAGAAGACACTCACGAGAGATGGTTACTGTATGGCGTTTTATGAATGTAAGAAAAATCAAGAAGTGATGTTCATAAAGTTATGTATGAGAGATTGTATAGATCGAGAAAACATCTTGCCAGAAATCAAAGTGGAACTTTCTTCTTACTAATGGAATATGAAGGGAATGTGAATATGGCCTGGTGGGTCTCAGTTGCAAAGGTCAGGGGGGGCTGGTTGGACGCAGCTTTGTCAGAATACATGCCATAGAAATAATGAGAGTGTAGCGAGAGGCTTGCGATGCTTTGTCTGAAAATAATAACAAGTTCATTATTTATATTATTTACATTGTTCAGACTGTTGTCCCCCATCTTCATTGCCATATTCACAATGTTTCAGCTGTTGTACACTCCAGCCTTCTTCAGGTTATTGGCATTTCAAACTGAACTCAATGACGCATGACCCATTGGGTAAAAGCATTGACTGGATCCAGTGACTTGACCCAAAGAGCTGTGAGTTCAATACCCGGCTACGGCAGAAGTGAACAAAAAACTTGAAGAGTTGAGTTAAAGGGAGATAACTGACACTGGGGAGTTAGGTGGCCAGATGTAAAGGGTGATGTGGTTGCAGAAATTGTCTGACAGCCATGACTGGGTTCTCCTGCTTGTGTGGCATGGTGCAGAATCCTGTTGCCAGAAATAATTGTCTTCCAGCAGCTATCCTCTTGACCCAGTCCAGCACTACCTCCTCAAGGCACTTAATGTAGGCCTTTGTGTTGAGTTTGAGGTCCTCATCTGAGCTTTTGTACCATTAGACTCATCCAACTCTTTCCAACTCCTCTGCATCATCAGATTGACAACCTGAAAATGTTCGTATTAGGGCTTCAGGTGTGAATACCAAAACAGTACAGCATGCCATTTCCAAATTTCTGGTGAAGTAAATGGTTTCTGAATGGCATCATGTGCTCTTTTTTACAGATAATGCCCACCTGACCCTACTATACTGTGCAGTCAACAAAATGTGCATTCTTGAAATTAAAAACATAAAATGATGACAATTTACCCATCACACCCTGTATATAAGCATCTTTGAATCTTAAAATTCCCTTTTGAAGAAGCCACATGATATAATGTAAGGTCTAAATGCCTAGACATTTCAGTTAACCTGATGAATATTTATGAGCGTCTTCAAATTTTAAAATTCCCTTTTGAAGAAGCCACATGACATAATCTAAGGTCTAAATTCCTAGACATTTCAGTTAACCTGATGAATATTTATGAGCGTCTTCAAATTTTAAAATTCCCTTTTGAAGAAGCCACATGACATAATCTAAGGTCTAAATTCCTAGACATTTCAGTTAACCCGATGAATATTTATGAGCGTCTTCAAATTTTAAAATTCCCTTTTGAAGAAGCCACATGACATAATCTAAGGTCTAAATGCCTACACATTTCAGTTAACCTGTTGAATATTTATGAACGTCTTCAAATCTAAGAATTTTCTTTTGAAGATGCTATATGACGTAATCTATGTTCTAAACCTAAGCTTTTCAGTTAACCTCATGAATATTTATGAGTGTTCATAAATTTAAAAATTTTGAGTAACTGTCAAATATATTCTTTTTGCAAAATAAAACCATCACATTTGCCTTGTTAAATCTGTCAGATGATGAAACGCATTGGCTAAAAACTAAGAATAGTTTTCCTCTTATCTTTTCATTCATATATATATATATATATATATATATATATATATATATTGATAATATTAGTGGTAAATATACTATAATAAAAAGACTTAAACACTAATATTCCATGGTCATAATTTATTCCATTGGAATTGTAAATACCATGGAATATTAGTGTTTAAGTCTTTTTATTATGAAATGGATCATATTTACAATTCCAATGGAATAAATTATGACCATGGAATATTAGTGTTTAAGTCTTTTTATTATATTTTTATTGCACACACACACATATATATATATATATATATATATATATATATATATATATATATATATATATATATATACATACATGCATATGCACACACATATGCATGTACACACACACAAAGAGAAAAAATTCGACTTAACTCCCAAGTAGCGCATAAATATGTAAATAAAGTGTCAATTGCTGAAACCTCCTGATGAGTGCACTGAACAATTGCAAAAGGTCCTTCTAAAACTGGGGGGGGGGGCTGAATATATCATCAGTCACCTAAGTGACACATTTAAAATAATTTGACAATCTGGAAGTGTGTGTGCATGAAAGATAGATAGATACAAAGATAAATATACAGATAGTAAATGAAAGAGAAAGAAATAGATGCAGAAGCAGTGATAGATAGATAGATAGATAGATAGATAGATAGATAAGCATGAACAGACTGAGATAGATAGATAGATAGATAGATAGATAGATAGATAGATCTGAACCGACTGAAATAGGTAGATCTGAACAGACTGAAATAGATAGATCTGAATAGATAGACAGATAGACCTGAACAGACTGAGATAGATAGATAGATAGATAGATAGATAGATAGATAGATAGATAGATAGATAGAATGAAAGAAATGAACTTTCCTTTCACTATAATTTGAACAAAATTCAGAAGCTGCAAAAATATTTTATTGAATTAAGGTGACATGTTTGCTCTTATTATGAATTAAAATATTTATTTCCAATCGCTTATACAATGTTTTTTGTCAAGATTTTCAATTTTAAAACCGAAACTAATACATAAAATATTAGTACATAAAATAATTTAACACTTCTTGTTTCATTATCTTTCGGGTCATTTTGAGTCAAAAATTTCAGTTCAAAATACTACAATTTAAAAAGTTGAATATCAATACTTACCTGATTCTCTGTTGAAGGATATTATTTTAGCAACTCTTACAATAAATAAAATCATGTTTTAAATTCACAAAGTCTTTTATTATCATTTTCTTTTCACTTAATATAATTCAAATCAAATTCAGGAAATTTTTAATGAAGGTGTTATGGAATCTATCAAAGTCATACACTAATTACCTTAGGATATTTTTGATGTCAAACAAAGAGAAAGAAGAAAAAATAATTGCAAAAATATATCCACAGAAACCTTAAGCAAGAATATATTGTATTTTTTTTTTGTCTTTCTTCAATATGATAAAATTTATCATGATTTAATGAGTTTATCAAACATTTTCACCTGCAGATATTTTCCAAAGTAAACAAAAGGAAAGAATTTTGAAAAAAAAATAATTAGAAATCTTCAAAACCTTTGGCAATATTATCATTTTTTGTTTCTTTTCTTTTTGCCATTATAACATGAATCAATATTTTGGAAGACTTAATGACAATGTTGCTGAATATATCTACTGAAACATTCTCCCCTTTTAGCATCTTATAAAATGTCAAATTGCATTTCTAACAGATTTCTGCATATTTCTAACGCCAACACTGTCTTTACTCTTAAAATTGAATTCACGTGTTAGATTCTGGAATAATGGTCATTTCCTTCTACTGTTCCAGAAAGTACCTGACTCCTTCTACCATGCATAGCTGGTGCATACAACCCTGAAAACCCCAACTTCAAGCCTAATTGGGAACACCAGACAGTACTTTGTGAACCTCCCTATCTTATCAACATTTGCTTTCTTTTATACCTACATTTATATACATTCCAAATTAAACACAACTGACAAGGGATAGGGAAAAGTGGAGGGCCATGATCACCTACATCCTGAAAGGACACAGTATATAAAAAAAAGGAACAAGACAAATTCACAGATTTGGACAAAAAAAGACCCTAGAATTATGTCAAAATCTGCATAAATTTTTCATTCTTTAAAGAATGAAAAATTTATTTATTTATAAATTTATTTATAAATTTTTCATTCTTTAAAGAATGAAAAATTTATGCAGATTTTGACATAATTCTAGGGTCTTTTTTTGTCCAAATCTGTGAATTTGTCTTGTTCCTTTTTTTTTATATACTGTGTCCTTTCAGGATGTAGGTGATCATGGCCCTCCACTTTTCCCTATCCCTTGTAGCTATCAATAAGTTTTGTCCCTCTGCCACTTCCCCCAGACCACTTTCTGTCATCCACTTGCTGAAGCCTGCTACGTATGTTATGCATTGTTTTCCCTTGTCTCGCTTTCCCTCTATTCGACTTGTGAGTATCAGATTCTCCAGGCTCTCCTTTCTCATTACATGTCCCAGAAACTTCAACTGCCTCTTCCTGATGTTAAGTATAAGCTTCCTCCTTGTTTGCATCCTCTCCAAGACCTCATTATCACCCACATGCTTGGTCCATGGTATCCTCAGCATCCTTGTGTAGAATCACATCTCTGTCACCTTGAGTCTTTTGAGGAAACCATCCACTTGCTGTAAAAGAGGACAAATGTCACATAATAGGTAATTCCTTTCTTTGTTACCAAAGAAGTCCGTCTCACAATACTCTGCCCAGCTTTTGGAATGCGACCTTGACCATTGCTAAGTCTAAAAAAGCACTACATAAAATTCACTATTTTTTTATCCATAATGTTGAATGTGTTGAATTATTCGCTTTTTTAACAAGAAACATCTCAAGTTGATGTTAAAAATTTCTGCAAATCCTTATTGATTTATTTAGGATGGAATGATCTATTATGACATGTCTCTAATTTGTATTTAGATACTGTCATAACCTTTGTATAACACTTATAGTGTCTGGTTAGTAAAACTGTAAGGCAAACACTGGAGACAAAAGGTGAAAAAACAATTAATCAGATGAGAACATGGATTAAGAAGAGAGTAGTTCAGGGCAACAAGCATATTACTGGAAAGTTCTACACCTTTGCGACCCACTTTTTTTCCCTGTTCCATGAGCAGACGTTCTACTTATGATGGATTGACCATGTTTCAATAATAAATGTGGAGAACAGATACATTGTATTTATTTGCAATTGTTCTAGTTGAATTGTTCACCCATATTGCATATGATCCATTATTGTACATAATTAGTTTACAATAACATTAGTATTTCAAATGAATACTACCTTACGAGATGCAGATTCAGCGAGGGCCCACAAGACCCCCTTGCACCAGACCCTGCTTCAATGCTTTATTTTTACAAGAGTCAGATTAGAGAAAAAATAGAGTACGCTGCTCTGTCTGGGCTGAAGTTTCCCAATCCTCACTTTCCAGTCATGATGGACTTCAAAATAGCTTACATGGTCTTTTAGAAGATGATTTATTTCCTTCACTGCAGCCGCTTTCCCACAAGTGACACATTACAAGCCTGTCGCTACTCGATCACTATTTTCATGGTAAACATTCCACTTTTTAGTTCCATCAGTTCAGATCTTTTCTCAGCATGCTACTCCATAGATTAGGATTAACCATGTTTTGTCTGTATTCCATGTGTAATGAAGAAGTTCCACTAAGCTTTTTCCTTGTGAAGGCTTCCTGGAACTCTAGATGTCTTCAAATCAAGGGTGACTCCTCCTTATCCTCATAATCGTCCCTTCCTTTTACCTCCTCTTACATTCATATCACACATCTCATTCAATAACTCTCTACATTTACTGACTATTTTGTCATTTTTATTCATGCAAATGATAGCCACCTTGTCTTGTAGATTACTCCCTCCCTAGAATTGTGGGTTTGATCATCACTGCATGCCCTATAATGAAGTTAAGTCATGAATAAATTCTGTTATGTAGAACTAATTGGAATAACGAACACACTACCCTAATTATTGATCTCATACATATCTAGTCATGGGATACCAGGTGTTTTTGAATGACAGGCAATTTCCATGTCTTGCTATGATTTATATTAAGATTTTTTCCTCTGTTTACTTGGTTGCATTTCACTGCTATGTCAGATAAGTCATTGTATCACAGAAAGAAGGCTTTGAGAATTAAGCACTCAAAAGGCCATACTGAATGCAAGAAAAGTCAAGAGTAACATATTTGACAAGTCTTATCTATTCCTGGGCATGATGATGTACTGCATCCAGCAGGAAGGCATCTAATTGGAAGATTGGAGGTTTTGAGAAGCATGGAACCACCTCTTAATTTCTGTTGTTCCTAAATCCAAGAAGGTAACAATTGTTAGGATCCCAGGTATGGGCAAATAGTAACCCCCCCCCCAAAAAAAAAACACTACAAAAGTATAAAAATAAATATCATATTAAAAATACCAGCAATACATTTTTATATTAAAATATTACCAACAATATATATTTATAGTAAAATTATGAAATTACTTCAAAATTCTCAAGAACATTAAATTTCAATATTAAATGACCCATTAAAGAAACAAAGTAATTAGTCAATTGTTCATAGTTGCTTAGAATAAATTTGGAGCACACCAATATGTCTGTTTTTTCTTTGGCGATGGCAGTGTACAGAGTGCATTGTTGTTCTCCCCCATTGCAACACAAGACTTCATCCAACCAGAATAACACAAGAAAAATATTGTTGTTCAATTCGCCTGTTTCTTCCCTCCGTCCGTCATGTTCATTTTGTACCAATTGATTATTACCTTTCTCATGCTTTTATGGGAAAAATTTCATCAAAAATCTTTTCACATCAAAACTTTCAGAATTTTACTCAAAAGATTTCAAAGAGCTGCCAGATAATTGGCAAAACAAATCATCGCAAATAATGCTGAATATATAACTGAATGAAATGTAACTGTACTTTATTTTTGAAAGAATAATGTCGATAGACAAAAGCACAGATTATTTATCATTCAACCTAATAAATTGGATTACATTGTTACACACAATTTGTTCGAATCACATCTTGTTAAAATAATTCCTCATCAAGAGAAAAGCAATGATAAAAAATCGTAGAAGTAAAAGATAATAAATCTGGTTTGTGTCGACAGTGTAATTATTATTGGCACAGATGGTAGTATCAATAAGCTGAGTTCAAACTCTGGTCTAGTTAATTGCATTCACTTTTGCACAAATGCCATTAACAAAGGCATGAATCCATTTGTTCTACCATCAGCTATAGGTTAAAGAGCAGACAAGATTATTAATCCTTGGTTGGCAACCAGTCTAGGAGGACAACTCTGAATTCAAAACCAAGGAGAATACAAAGGGAAACTATTTTCACCATAAAGAAAAAGAAACTGTGGAGAGTCATAATTATCTGCAGTCTGAAGAGATGGGAAAGGCATTACTCAATCTCTTCTGCCTCCAGCTATAGGTTAAATGGTAGCTTAGGGTGGGATCTCTGGCATTAGGTGGCATCCGACTTGGAGATGGAATTCAGAACCACTCCACTATTGTTCCCCAGAAGTCATGTCTATTTAGGTATAATAAAGAAAAGGAAACTGTGGAGAGCCATGATTGGCTGCATCCTAAAGAGACATGGCATTTAATTATTATGAGCAACATCTTAAATGAGGACATAATAAAGATATTCACATTAAATAATGGCATAATGAAGATGTTAATGTTCCCCACTACTTCAAACAAAAGTTTAGAAAGGAAACCCCCATCAATAATAGGAGGACTGATAGAAGCTAATGAACTTGAGAAATATTTTTTCCTGAAAAATTGTTTTAATACAAAGATTTCATAAATTTCAACCAAATATACAACTGACTGTTCTGCCAAATGGATGCCAACGTTTCCATATAAAGAAACAGCTCATATTACCATTGCCATTGTCTATGTGTTTTTGCCACTGATGAACAAGAGCATACATGCCATGCTTGTAAACTCTGCCTCAGTAGTGGTGACTCACACTTTTAATTACACTGCTGTTACCACTGATAAAACACATTATCCACCACCCAGCTGTGTTCACATCCATTATTTGGGCTCTGTAAGTATTTAGTAAGCATAGATGAATGTAAACAGGTGCAAATTTTTTCACATAGTGTAATTCAATGATAAACTCCTTCTTCATAGATATTTTCATGTCAGACACCATTTTTTCTAGATTTGTTGGATATCAGTTGAGGAAAGACCTTTGGCCTTACTTCCACTGCATTAGTGTGTGAGTGGAAATCAGAACTGGTGATAGCATAAACAGGAAATGCATCTAGTGGCTAAAATAAACAGGGTAAACAGGGTGTCCTGAGTGGAAGGAAATATCTGCTTGCATGGGTATATGCCAGAAGAGATGTGGCCACATTTTGTTGTGGTTCTTCACAATTTCCTACCCTTTAATGCTCTAAGCAATGTTTTTTTCCCCTAATTGTCTACCCCAGTCCCTATTCAGCTGTTCATTGAGCAAACTCATTACATAGACACAGACTCATTAGGTCACAGTTGCCTCCTGCCCCTGTTGCCTTAATGTGAGTGTCAAATTCTCCAAATCACCTATATGTCTAAGAAATTTCTACTGTCACTTTCTGATTCTGCCATACAGGGAGACCGATAGCCTCATCAGATTGTGACTTTCATATAGATGTCATGCATGGTGCCAGACCCATCCAGAAATATCTAAACACTCGTACAACTACTTTCTATGATCAATGGTTAAAAAAGGCTTTGAGCATGTGAAACCTGAGGGTCTTGGCAAAGATCCTCCTTCTTAGTACATTTCTTTGCTACAGAATCACAAAGAAATGTACTAAGTAACAGAAACTACATCACTTGAGGACTACCAACAGCAGCAACAGCTAAAATGGATAGCACTTTTTAACTCAGAGAAAATAATGACATACTCAAGATGTTGACATTTAACACTAGTTTGAATAAAAGAAAGAGCTATAACAGCAACTGGACTTGAAAAACCTATTTTCCTGAAAAATTGTTTTAAGAGAAAAATTTTATAAAATTCATTCAAAAGCAGTATTGCCTTCTCGGATAATGAATGTCAAATGTTTCCTGATAGGGTAATGGCTAATATTAACATTACCATTGCCATTTTACATAACAGTTCAGCAGTCTTTTCTTTGTTTCTAATAAAGTTTTCCTGTTCCTTAATAATTTGTTTAGTTTTAAAAATCATCTTTTCCTGTGTCTTCAAATTTCTGATTATCCTTATTGTATGGAACAGCCTGCCACTGTGTTAGTCTGCTATAATTACAGTTTGTTTCTTGCTATCTGCATTAGACAAAAGTATGGAATATTTCAGTCTGAAGTGAGATCTGTACAAGCCAAGACATATAAAGCAGACTGACCAAGATATACAGAGCAGCAGAATCAGATGGAATTGTAAAAGAGATGCTATCACCCTTAGAGAATTCTGTTTGGTATTGACAAAGTTATGGAAATAATAAATGAAATATACAACAGTGGTGAAATACTGGAAGACCATAGTAAATTATTGTGAGTGACATCAGACAATCAGCCTGATAGGCCACATAGCAAAATTTATTATCAGAGTTCTGATGAATAGAGGGCATAGAAGAATTAAACCAGAATTTGGACAAGAGCAGCGTGGTTTTGTTAAAGACACTGGAACAAGGAATGCCATATTTATGTTCAGAATGATATAAGAAAGAGAAATAAAAATCAGCATATATCATCATTTGATTGGCACATCAACTTCATTAAATCAGAACTACTATAAGGCAGTGAATGCTAGACAATTTCCTCACAGATGAAGAGAAGACTTGTGGCAACAGATATGTGGTTCCACAGAAGGATGCTGAGAATGCTATGGGCAGAGCATGCTAACAATGAAGAAATCTTGAGAAAAATGGAAGCAAAACGGACTCGTATACTTCAGAAGAAATAGATGAAATTTCTAGAAAACATCATGAGGAAAGAGGGCTTGGAGAATTTGATACTCATAGGAGACTCAAATCAAGAAGGAAACAGCAAGTAATCTACCTAACAAGCTTGTGTAAATGGATGGAAGAACAGGAAATGGAAGGAATGGTGAAAAGACAAATCTTGCTAAGACTTATAAAGGATAGGAAATTGTGGAGAGCCATGTTCACCTATGTCATAAGGCAGACAGTGTGTAGAAGAAGAAAGTACACATAATAAAATAAGCCATTATTTTTTAGCCCTTACTCTTTTTTTGAATCCTGTCTTTGTGATGTTGGCAATCATGACTCTCCACATCTTTCGATCTAATAAATTTTTGGCCCTTTACTGTTTCTCTTCGTTACTATTCTGCCATCACAATATATGACACAGAATCAAATTGTTTTCAATGTTTCTGATTTTTTTTTCTGCTGGTTCCAGTACTTAGAAATGGGAATCAGTTGCTTGAAAAGCTCTACTCAGAGTTCTCTGTCTGTGTCCACAAATCTAAAGCAGCCATTTTGAAAAAGGATGGGTTAATGGGCAGATAAAGTTTGTTCTTTTGTAATTTGAAATCGTCAGAGAAACAATTTTGAAAATTGGCAAAATCAATCAGATAAAAAGTCAAAGTAACATCAATTGATATCCTGGATCTGACTTGTCTTGAGCTGGGATTTGGGGATCTTTGGAGGTGCCAAATATCTGGATGGTGGTCAGTTAGGAAAAACACACACAAATAAAGTTGAGGCATGATAATGTAGAGAGAGTAATGAGAATGAAGAGAGAAAGTAATAAAATGTAGAGCGGAAAAAAAGAGTGAATAAAAAGAAAAGGGAGAAAGACAGGTGACAGAAAAGGGATAGGGAAGAAAGAGCCAGAAAAGAAAGTAAAATGAAAAATGAGGAGGAAAGTGTGTGAAAAATAGAAGAGAAACAAAATAGGGAAGAAAGGAGCA
Organism: Acanthosepion esculentum; assembly: GCA_964036315.1. Classification (NCBI taxonomy): domain Eukaryota; kingdom Metazoa; phylum Mollusca; class Cephalopoda; order Sepiida; family Sepiidae; genus Acanthosepion; species Acanthosepion esculentum. The sequence goes on along the minus strand of OZ038508.1, from coordinate 7,668,243 downwards.
GAAAGGAAAAAAGAAAGAAAAAAAGAGAAAGAAGTAGAGAGTAATGGGATAGAGAAGAAGAATGAGAAAAGAAAAGAAAGAATAAGAGAAAAAAGTGGAGAGTAATGGGAAGAGAAGAAAGAACAAGGAAAGAAAAGAAGGACAAAAGTGAATGAAGAGGAGAGGAATGGGATATGGAAGAAAGAACAGGGAAAGAAAAGAAAAGACAGAAAAAGAGAATGAAGAGGCGAGTAATAGAGTAGGGAAGAATGAAGAAGAAAAGAAAAGAAAGAAAACAGAGAATGAAGAGGAGAGTAATGAGATGGAAGAAAGAACAAGAAAAGAAAAGAATGAAAGAGAATTAAGAGGAGAGTAATGAGATCTGGAAGAAAGGACAAGAAAAAAAGAAAAAAGAAAGAAAAAAGAGAATGAAGAGGAGAGTAATGAGATATGGAAGAAAGAACAAGAAAAGAAAAAAGAAAGAAAAAGAGAATGAAGAGGAGAGTAATGAGTTATGAAAGAAAGGACAAGAAAAAAAGAAAAGAAAAGAGAATGAAGAGGAGAGTAATAGAGTAGAGAAGAATGAAGAAGAAAAGAAAAGAAAGAAAACAGAGAATGAAGACAAGAGTAATGCGATATGGAAGAAAGAACAAGAAAAGAAAAAAGAAAGAAAAAGAGAATGAAGAGGAGAGTAATGAGATATGGAAGAAAGAAAAAGAAATGAAAAAATAAAAAAGACAGAAAAAGTGAATGAAGAGGAGAGTAATGAGTTATGGAAGAAAGGACAAGAAAAAAAGAAAAGAGAATGAAGAGGAGAGTAATGCGATATGGGAGAAGAACAAGAAAAGAAAAAGAAGAAAAGCAAGAAAAAAGAGAATGAAGAGGAGAGTAATGAGTTATAGAAGAAAGAAAAAGTAAAGAAACAAAAAGAAAAGATGAAAAAGAGAATGAAGAGCAGAGTAATGAGATATGGAAGAAAGAACAAGAAAAGAAAAAAAGAAAGAAAAAAGAGAATGAAGAGCAGAGTAATGAGATATGGAAGAAAGAACAAGAAAAGAAAATTCATGGAGCATTCAATGATGAGTACAACACTCTTGAAATGTATGGCAGGGGAAAGGAAATCAAATCAGGAATTGAAGAATAACATGAGACTGAATAATTTATAATTAACATAGATAGATAGATAGATATGAACAGAATGAGATAGATAGATATGAACAGAATGAGATAGATAGATAGATAGATATGAACAGAATGAGATAGATAGATAGATATGAACAGAATGAGATAGATAGATAGATAGATAGATATGAACAGAATGAGATAGATAGATATGAACAGAATGAGATAGATAGATAGATAGATAGATATGAACAGAATGAGATAGATAGATATGAACAGAATGAGATAGATAGATAGATAGATATGAACAGAATGAGATAGATAGATAGATATGAACAGAATGAGATAGATAGATAGATAGATAGATATGAACAGAATGAGATAGATAGATATGAACAGAATGAGATAGATAGATATGAACAGAATGAGATAGATAGATAGATAGATATGAACAGAATGAGATAGATAGATATGAACAGAATGAGATAGATAGATATGAACAGAATGAGATAGATAGATATGAACAGAATGAGATAGATAGATAGATAGATATGAACAGAATGAGATAGATAGATAGATATGAACAGAATGAGATAGATAGATAGATATGAACAGAATGAGATAGATAGATATGAACAGAATGAGATAGATATGAACAGAATGAGATAGATATGAACAGAATGAGATAGATAGATAGATAAATAGATAGATAGATAGATATGAACAGAATGAAATAGATAGATATGAACAGAATGAGATAGATAAATAGATAGATAGATAAATAGATAGGTAGGTAGGTAGATAGATAATTGTAAATAGGAATGGCAATTGTGGTTGGCATGAAACAGACTATCGCCTCTGAGTGTTGACTTCAATGTCCACTTTTATATTTACGTATGCTCTTTCCCTGATGGTGTGCACTTTAACCCATAAATATAGCATATATATATATATATATATATATATATATATATATATATATATATTTTAAGACATTTTTTGTGTTTATACTTTCTTTTTATAGATACAAATATTCATGTAAATGCTCTGTTTACAATAAACAGTATTAACGATATTTACCAGCCTGAATGACTGTGAAAATTTCATAGAAAATATGCCTCTTCTGAGAAGAATCGAACATGTATCCTATGTAAAGAGCATTTACTTAAATATTTGTATCTGTGAAAAGAACATATAAACATTAAAAAAAAAAGTCTTAAAATAATTGTCGGATTTTGTCCATTTCATAATATATATATATGGAGAAAAAGATATGAACAGCCTGATAGATACATAGATATGAACAGAAATAAATAGATAGATAACAAATTGAAATGTAAACAGACCTGTATATACACATATGCAAAACGATATGAACACTGCGATCGATATGAACAGATATATATATTTATATATATATATATAAACAGAGAGAGGGAGCAATAGAGAGAGAGATAGATATGAAGAGTATGATAGATAGAGAAGAATAAACTCAGATGGACAGTTATATATATATATATATATATATATATATATATATATATATATATATGAATTGAATGATAGCTATGACCAAACTGTGATAGGTAGAGATTAGATTCATTGAGACAGATATAGATGTGTATATATATATATATATATATATATATATATATATTAAATGAATAAGATATAATAAGATTAAAATAGATAAATAGATATATATGTAGATATGTACAGAATGGTATATATATATATGTATGTATATATATATATATATATATATATATATATAGATAAATAGGTAGATAGATAGTTATATATATAGATATAGATAGAATGTCATATATATATATATATATATATATATTTATATATATATGTATATATATATATATATATATATATATATATATATATATATATATATATATATATATATATATATATATATATATATAGATACATAGATAGAGTTAAGTCATGAATATCCAGAAGAATAAATGGAAGATAAACAAAGGTAAGTATAGTGTATGTAATGAGTTTAAGATCTGGAATTTCCTTTTGATTTTTCAAAGAGAAATAAAGAAAATAAATAACCAAGAATCTTTTACACTTCTGGCATATTAATAAAACTGAAATTTCATTAACAGACAATTTACATGCAGTGAGAGAAATGAGAAAATATTTCAAGTCTGCCCTGGGCCGATTGATGTGATGCAAAAGGGATAACAACTTTGAAGAGAGAAGAAATTTTGGTAATTATGATGATGATAATCACAGAAACAGAAATAATAAGGTTACCAGCAAGGATGACAAATTTTACCTGCAGTTCTAAGACAATTCATTCCATTTATTCCAGTCTCTGTAGTCTTGTTTTGATTTCATTTTAGGTAATGCTCAAAATGTGTTCTCTCAAATTCTTTTTCTTAGAAATACTTAGGAAACCTATTGCCATTAATCTAACGTTATCATAATAATAATATGAGAAGAAATCTTTCTGATATAAAATTATTATTTATTCAATCTTGGCATTTTTTTAATTAATATCAGTGTGAGGGTTTGTGATTTTGGGAGTTTCCTTTGAACATGGATTTCCTCAGGAGGATGTGAGAACCTCTTGCTTTCTTCTCTCAGATCGTCTCTTTACACACACACACACACACACACACACACACATATCAATTATGTAGTGCGTGTTCAATTTATATAACGTAAATCATTCATATGAAAAACAAATAATGAAGTTAATTATATGGCAAGAATCACTCTCGCAAACAATATTTAATAATAAAACGGATTCGAGGTTGATTGTATTTTATTATTAAATATTGTTTGCGAGAGTGATTCTTGCTATATAATTAACTTCATTATTTGTTTTTCGTATGAATGATTTATGTTATATATATATATATATATATATATATACAATCCACATGTAACAGTTCTACAAATTCAATATTTCTGAATTATGTATTGTGCATTTTTCAAACAATATTCGAACATTGGCCTGACCCTAGTTTTGTCTACTTTTTTTTTTAGTATTATATATATATATATATATATATATATATATATATATATATATATATATATATATAAACACTGATCAAAATAATAAATAAATAAATATATAAGATAAAAAATAAAAATAAAAGTAAGGAAAATAATTTGACCCAAATAAATAAACAAATAAACAACTTCCGGTAAAATATCCGCCATAATAGACTACCCACAATAAGCTATATAAACAAATTTTTACTACGTTAATAAAAACACCGATCAAAATAAAAAATAAAAATAAAATAAATATAAAGGATAAAAAACAAAAATAAATTAAATAAAAACAAGCAAAATAATTTGACACAAATAAACAAATAAATGACTTCCGGTAAAATATCTGCCAAAATAGACTACCCACAATGCACCACTGACCCGTATATATAAATAGCCGAGAAAAATAACAGCATGAAACAGACTGTCACCTCTAAATGTTGACTTCTATGTTCACTTTTATATTTACACATGCTCTTTCTCTGATATTGAGCACTTTATCCGATAAATATAGCACACTTTAAGACTATATTTCTTCACACACATATATATATATATATATATATATATATATATATATATATATAGTGTGTCATTATTTAAACATATATTGTTAAATATAACAGACAATGAAAGTCTATTATGTCTGATCATGAGCCGTTCTAATGTTCATATGTTTGCTTTAATTTCGGGTGAAAATAAAGACAAAAATTGGCCAACATTTGGATATTTTTTTATTAAGCTGGTTCTTGATAAAGCTTTTGGCTCATATAAGCCATCATCAGAGTGGTTATACAGACATTTAAACAAAGATATTCATCATCAAAGATGATATTCTGTTATGCTGACATAATATATATATATATGTATATATAAAATATAAGATTAGGAAAAATCTCCACGCAATGCACTACCCAAGTTTCGACCTTATAGTCTCGTCAGAGAAGTTACTTGTGGATGGACCACCCAAAAGTAACTGTTCTGATGATACTGTAAAGTCAAAATCTGGGTTGTGTGTTGTACATGGATTTTTCGTAATCTTATATTTTATTAACAGCTCTACAAATTCAATTTTTCAGAATTGTGTATTGACCACTTTTAAAAAAATATCCAAACATTGGTCTAACTCTAATCTTGCCTACTATTTTTCTTTTTAGTATTATATATATATATATATATAATTTTAAATGTCAATTAAGTTAAGCATCTAATAATTTTTTTCTTTTTCTTTCAGATTTAGCAATTTAAGTCTTTGGCAATTTCGACCATGGAAAGATTAACAATCAAACAACGTGTTAAAGTTATCAAAGCCTATTATGAAAATGGACGTTCAAACGGAAATATATTTCTCACACATCCCAGGTCGAATCATCTCTTGAAACAGTCAAGTCAATTGGCCACCATGATCATGTGACTTGACAACTTTAGATTTCTTCATTTGGGGGTCATCTCAAAGGTAAGATCTATGCCAACAAACCAACAACAATTCAACAGCTGAATGATGAGATAATAAGGCATATTGGTGAGATCGAGGAGCAACTATGCAGAGATATTATAAAAAATTTGAACATCAACTAGAAGTGTGCCGCTGAATCCTTGGCAGACATTTGGGCAATATTATTTTTCAGACATAATTGGCATGACTTAAATAATATGATCCAATAGAGAAATAAATAAATTTTCACCAGTAACACTGATATTATTTACTGCTGTCTGAAACAACCTTTATAAACATATATATATATATATATATATATATATATATATATATATATATATATATATTATATAGATATTTAGTTTACGAAAAACTAGGTAATCTGTATGGGTAGACCCAAGGAGGATAAAATCCAGAGAGCTCAATGTAAATCAGAGCTAATAATTTAAATAAAAATAAAAACAAACCACTTTAAGGTCCCATGTAATAAATTATTTCACCACAGCCCTTTTAAAGGACCGCGGATCATCAGACTTTACTTCCAAACGTTAAAACGAAAAATGAAAAGAAATTTACACATTTTTGATGGGCATTACTAAGTATATGTAAATTAACAAAGTGAGGAAGTGAGTGGGGAGATATATATATTTTGAACAATAAAAAATATTAAAAAATTAAAATCTTCAGACACAATGGGTTGTATATTAATTTCCTTTTATTTTTTATTATTATTTCATTTAGATTCCTTGACTAGTTTTGCCCAACATGGCCATCATCAGGAGAAAAAATTTTCTGCTTGCTGGTAGCAGTGAACTACAGAAATGAATGTTTTGATGGAGAAAATGAACTTTTGTCTGTAGTTTTCATTTGTTTTTTTATTTTTTTAACATGAATTTTGGTCAGATCTTGTGTTGGTCAAACAGTCTCTTTTAAGTTGTTATTTGAGATAAGAGTTGGATGAATTCATGCTACTCTGAATTCCCTTGGTCATTTTCACAATATATTGGTTCCTGGAAAGGGGATGTGTCTCTGTTAAGTGTCTGCGTGTTATTTGGTTCTTAGGGAGTGGGTATGATGTGTGTCAGCGTGTATATTACTATGGGTATGTGTTATCATTTGGCTCATTAGGGAGTGAGGGAGTATGATGCGTGTAAGTGTGTATATTCATCTGGGTATGTGTATAAGTGTGAGACCTCAATGCCTCGGTAAGCTTGTCTCTCTTGTGTGGGTGAGAAATGTGGGTAGGTCCTGATTTGTGGGGTTATATATTAATACTATCTATATTGTTAAATTTGTGATTAAGCCCGTCTGGACAGTGCATTTCTACAGGTTATATCCACTTATTTTCATGGAACTCTAAAATCTTCCTAATGTTATCTGCTCTGAACTTTCCTATTCTGTCAATTATAATGAATTTGGTATGGGTTTTAAAATCGTGTTTTTCTAGGAGGAAATTTTGTTCTACATATATATATATATATATATATATATATATATATATATATATATATATATATATATATATATGCTGTTCTACATATATATGTATTCTACATATATATATATATATATATATATATATATATATTCTACATATATATATGCATATATATATATATATATATATATATATGTTGTTCTACATATATATATATGTTGTTCTATATATATATATTTATATATATATATATATATATATATATATATATATATATATGATGGACTCTCCCGTCGAACTCGACGTATGAGGGTCAGGCAGCTCAGTTCCCAGAAACTGAAAGCCCGACACCCACACAGGATTTGATTATAGTGGTGAAGGCTTTGTGCAGGGCCATCCACACTTTTTGGAGGGACGAATACAGGGACCTGGTGCAACGAATGCCACAAGGTCCCCAAACGACCCTCCGCAGGTTTTGAATTCAGAGTTGTCCTTCTCCTAGACCAGTTGCCATCCAAGGCTATAGAACCCAGTCTGTCCTGCTATTTACTCATAGTTGGAGGGAGAAGAAGAGGATTCAAACCTTTCCCAAGGGTATTAGCACGTAAATGAATATAATGGATTCGACTGGAATTTGGACTCGGCTCTCCGATTCCTCAATCCAAGCTGTTATCCATTACTCCACCGTGCCTCCGTGATATATATATATATATATATATATATATATATATACCACATGTTGGTATGTGTTTTGAGGACTTTTTATACTAATGTTCATGCAATGTAATGGCACTGAGGGTAGAGGATTACTGTTTGGTGTTGCATGAATATAAGAAAAGTCAAGAAAGATACTAGTTAACCCTATAGTTGAAGAGGTCAAGATTGTACTGATCGGGAAAACATCCTTTCAGGAGTCTGTTCCACAAAGTAATAGTTCTTGGGAAGAAGCTGTTCAAGTGGAATTTCCCTCTTGCTAATGGAATATGAATGGAATGGAAATTATTCTTCCTTGTGTATGTGTCATGGCAGGTTCCAGTGTCAAATGTCAGAACTTTATTGAAACTTTGATCTTCTGTCAAAAATGTAAGGGACACTTGGATGAAACACTTAATTAGTCTTCTCATTCTCTTATCACTCCAAGAGAACTTATGAAGTTTCCAAAATGGTAAACTAATGATCTTTTTGTTTCTTTTTTTTTTTAAGCTTTTCACCCCTAGCAAGGCTGGAAGCCACTAGCACGCAAGGGGTTACAGAAGGTTTGGAGGAAGAGCAGATAGGAGTGGTAAAGGAGAGGATGTGGAGAAAGATAGTGGATCGATCAAGGCAAGGGGGTTACAGAAGATTTGGAGCGAGAGCAGATAGGAATGAAAGATGAAAGGATGTGGAGAAGGGAAGTGGATAGATCAAGGCAACTGGAGATGTCGATTGACGTTACACTTAAATAGTTGGAGATTGTATTTGTCAGGGAAACAGGAATAAGGAAGGGAGTTCCACAGGCGAGATGTGCGAGATATGAAGCTATTGGAGTAGAAGAGACATCTACATCTAACAGTTTCAATGGTGAAGGGGTGGGAACGGGATGCCAGCCTCGTAGGACGTTTAAATTCATGAGGCCTAGGAACCAGCGAAAGCAGCTCATCGGAGCAATTACTGTGAAAGTATTTGTAAAAAAGACAGAGCGAGGCAACGTCGCATCTGAGAGAGAGCGACTGAAGATGAGTTAACAGATCAGGGCCAATTACATTGCATGTCCGTCTCTGGATCTTATCAAGACTTATATAACTTACTGAGATCTTGTTGTCCCACATGTGCACATCCAAAGTTCAGCTGGGTTGATATATTCACATCACATAAGTGATATCATCTGTAAATTTATTGTTTATTTATGTCTGGACTTTGTAAATTAATGCTAGCATTTTGGTTTTTGGGATTTAAAAACAGTTTTTTCAAAAAATATTCTTTCTCTTGAGATTTAATCAAATTTCTATGAAATCTTAGTTTTATATTTGTTTAAATTTACACACTGTTTTCTTCATCTTTCATCAAAACCTCAATCTTATTATTCCCTCTTTCAATACGTGTTCCTTATCTCTACCTTCTTCAGATTTTATTCTCGATATATTCAGCATTGTTAATTATTTCAAATGTTTGTTCTCAGTTCAAAATTGTACATTATATTTAGGTTTGAAATTTTTCATTCTGAATTGTTGCTAATTTGTGTGTACATATATATATATACAGTGTAACCCGGATATAAGAGACCCGGATATAAGAGAAACTCGGATATAAGAGAGATTCTATCTGGTCCCAAATTAGAGCCTGTGTTAATGTATATATAATTGACCAAACCCGGATATAAGAGAAACCCGGATATAAGAGACTTCTTCTCCAGTCCCGACAACTCTCTTATATCCGGGTTACACTATATATATATATATATATATATATAATAATTAACTCTCCCATCGTTTTTGTCATATGAGTGTCAAGCATCTCAGTTCCTAGAACCTGACAACCAGACTGTTGTGTCGGAAACCTACCACCCCTCTTGAAGATGAACTTGTCTGTGTCTGTGAACAAAGACTTTAAATAGTGGCATGTCGAGAGACAGAAGTCCAAGACATTCCTGGCTGAGCTAGTTATTGACTACTCAGGCGATTTCTGTACCTTTTTACCAACCTATTAAAACCCTTTTTATTGTTACGTGTTATTTGGCGTTTGTCTCTACTAAACCCAAATCAACATCATAACACAGACTAACCACACAAATCCTTTAATTATAGTGGTGAAGGCTTTGTGCAGAACCACCCACACTTTCTGAAGAGCCAAATACAGAGGTGTGGTGCACTGTGTGCCACACAGTACCCAAACAACCCTACACAGGTTTTGAATTCAGTGTTGTTCTTCTGATAGACCAGTTGCCATCCAATGCTATAGGACCCAGTCTGTCCTGCTATTTATCCATAGCTGGGGGAAGAAGAAGAGGATTCATACTAAGGGTATTAGCACATAAGTAAATGTAGTGGATTTGACTGGAATTTGAACTCACATCTCTGATTCCTCAATCTGAGCTGCTATCCATTACACCACTGTGCTTCTTTCTTTCTTTCTTTCTTTCTTTCTTTCTTTCTTTCTTTCTTTCTTTCTCAGTCTGTTTGATGTCTATCTATCTATCTATCTATCTATCTATCTCAGTCTGTTTAATATCTATCTATCTCAGTCTGTTTAATATCTATCTATCTATCTATCTATCTCAGTCTGTTTAATATCTATCTATCTATCTATCTCAGTCTATTTAAAATTTATCTATCTATCTCAGTCTGTTTAATATCTATCTATCTATCTATCTATCTATATATATATATATATATAGAGAGAGAGAGAGAGAGAGAAATTGATAGAGTCTAGACATGCAGCAGTAAGTTTTAGATGTGACACATTAAGCTACAAAAGAATCTGTTGCTTGTGTAAGCAATAAGAGTGTGAATGTTGAATTTAATAACATTTTACATTATATTTAGATTTTAAATCTTCCATTTGAATTAATACAAGTAAAAAGTTTGTCACTTAGCTGATAGATGTTACTCTCAGTATCCTGACCCCAGAGCTTAGCTGAAACCATCCATCCACTCGTCAGGGGATACCAGCAATTGACTGCGTATATTTCTCAATTTTTCTTTTTTATATGCACTTATCAATGGTACAAGTTGTTTTTTTTTTCCCTAGTGTATGCGTGTGCATTCACGCATGTGCCTGCCTGCACGATATGTGTGTACATGTAGGGTGTCATGATTATTTATCCTTATAGAAAGAGAGAGGCAGAAAGAGAGAGAGAAAGAGAGAAAGAGAGAAGGAGACATATACATTGACACAGTCTAGCTATGCAGCAACAAGTCTTTGGATAAGAGACAAGTTAAGCTACAATAGAGTGTGTTGTTTATGTAACCAATGTAAGTGTATAATGTTGAATTTAATAAAACTAGTGTGAGATATAATAGCCAGCTGCTTATTTTCTAAGTATACCTGTTTATTATAGTGGCTAACCATTCCCATTTGCATATATATATATGTATATATATATATATATGTATATATATATATATATGTATATATATATATAAATTAATTATTATTTAGAAACAGACAACTTTAAGGTTTCATGATGATTATAATTTATTTCCAAAATTTGATCCTAATTCCTCAGATTGACCATTTTCATAAGGTATGTATTATTGAGGAATCAGTGAGCTGAGTTCAAATTCCAGTCAAATCCACTACATTTACTTATGTGCTGATACCCTTGGTATGAATCCTCTTCTTCTTTCCCCAGCTATGGCTAAATAGCAGGACAGGCTGGGTCCTATAGCATTGGATGGCAACTGGTCTAGTAGTATTTATCTATGCTTATGTATGGATTTGTGCATGTATATGTATGGTTATATGTGTATGTGTATGTATTTGTGTATATATATGTGTGCATATGCATATATATATATATATATATATATATATATATATATATATATTTTCTTAACATACAATGTGTGTTAGCACGTGCGATACCCTCTCTTCATCAGCCACTGACCAGGGGTTATCTCACGGTTTCGGTGGCATCATATATATCTTATATATATATATAGGTGGTTATAGGTGTATGTGTATATATTTGTGTGTATATATGTCTGCATATGCATATATATATATATATATATATATATATAGTATGAAAATGGTCAATCTGGGGAATTATTACTAAATTTTGATCATAAGGAAATAAATTATAATCACCATGAAACCTTAAAGTTGTCTGTTTCTTAATAATAATTAATATTTGCTCTGTTTTTACATTGAGCTCTCTGGATTATATCCTCCTTTGAGTTATCCATACAGATTATCAAACACATCATTAACTATATATATATATATATATATATATATATATATATATATAACATGATCATGTGTCCCATAACTCATTAGAGTTGTAACAGTGCCATATGAACTGCAACCACAATAAAAGTGGTGTGTCTTGGGCAAGATATCCTGACAGAGTCCAACTCTGGTTTGAATTCAGAGTTTTCCTTCTCCTAGACTAGTTGCCACCCAAGGTTATGGAATTCAGTCTGTCCTACTATTTCCCCATAGCTGGGTGGAAGAAGAGATAGATTCATACCATTCCCAAAGGTATTAGCACGTAAGTGAATGGAATGAACTTGACTGGAATTCGAACTCAGCCCTCTGATTCCTCACTTCAAGCTGCAATCCATTACTCCTCCATGCCAACATCATATATATATATATATATATATATATATATATATATATATATTACAAAGAGTCAATCATACCTTGAATCAATCAGCAATGTGTAGACATAAACATAAGCATTACACTACTGATAATCCTAAAACATAAGCATTACACTACTGATAATCCTCCGAATGATGAGATCCTCATAATTAAATAAAATGGATATGGTGTATTTTTTTTATTTTTTATTTCTGCTAGTACTTTCGAATGCTTCATGTCATTCATCATCAGGCTTTATTATCCATCAGAATCAAAACTGGGAGATGATTTATATGTGTTTATCCGACCGAAAGATGTGTTTAAGTATGAGCTATTTGTCTATATTTCTGAGATGACGTATTATGTACAGTATTTACATTAGTCGGACTATTGTCCTCATCTTTGTCGCCATATTTGTCACAACGTTTCCACCATCCATACAGCGTAAAGAAAGGGATCGTCTGTTGCTTAACCGAGCAAAAGTCATAAGTGGCAACCCAGAGACGTTAGATATGGAATTGGTCAGTATAAGTAGTAACCTACAACGTAACAACTACCCTGGGTACATGGCAGCAGCCCCCCAAAACTGGGATAGGCGGGTACAAGAAGAAGGCCGGAGCGTAAAACGGCCGAAACATTGTGACAAATATGGCGACAAAGATGAGGATAATAGTCCGACTAATGTAAATACTGTATGAGCTATTTGTTAACTGTTATATGGTGTTGGAGTGTGCAAATCACAACGCTAAATTTTGAATATTTAAAGTGAGAATTTTTTGTATTTTGTAATATGGTAAATCCACGTATTTTCTTTTATAAGTGTTTTTCAGTTAATATGATATGAACTAAGTACAGTGTAACCCGGATATAAGAGAGTTGTCGGGACCGGAGAAGAAGTCTCTTATATCCGGGTTTGGTCTATTTTGTTTTATTAACACAGGCTCTAATTTGGGACCAGAGACAATCTCTCTTATATCCGGTATCTCTTATATCCGGGTTACACTGTAGATAGTTCAAGTAACAGAGTGATATATCTTACTTAGTAGTTTTTTTCCTCAGGAATTCTTTACTGCTGGATCAATTGTTTTGTATGAACATAATAAAATAGGCAGCATATATTTACATTACAAAGAGTCAATCATACCTTGAATATATATATATATATATATATATATATATATATATATATATGAATTAATCTACATGAATCAGAAAAGACCTCTGAAATAATCTGAAGGCCTGAATTTCCACATATATGTCAGAGACACACTGATGCCAGAATCCACATCAGTTTTAAAGAAACATGCAATATTTATTTATATTTTTTATGCTCAGACTCTTGCCCATATCGTTTTTCTTGTTATCTCATTTCATCCACTGTGCCCTTTACTCTTCAGGTGCTAGTCAATCCAGGTAACTTTTAAGCAATTTCAATCAACACTGGGTTAAGTGTTATCTTTCTACTGTCTGTGTCTATGGATAATCTGTCTAGTTCCTATTTAGTACAATTCTGTTTCCACTGACCCAGGGATTGAACTTTTAATTAATATGTATAAAAATTTATGAACCAGTTGTTTAATCCATGAGAGACTTCAATGATCAAAACATTGTAATAATGACAACAAAAATAAGGACAATAGACACCATATAAAAAACCATAAAGCCTCAGGACAGAAATTCAAACTAAAATCAGAGATTGTTTGGACTGTCCTGCCATACCCACCATATAATTTTGACTTAGATTCTTTTGACTTTCATCTGTTTAGGCTGATAAAGAATAAACTACATGGGCAATATCTTCCTGTCAATGACATATAATCTTGACATGGAGTCCTCTAATTTACATAATTTTAGGATGATGAAAAATAAACTACATAGGCAATGTCTTCCTACCAATGACATATAGTCTTGGTGTCATCTAATTTACATCTGTTTAGGATGATGAAAAATAAGCTACATGGGCAATGTCTTCCTACCAATGACATATAGTCTTGGTATCTTCTAATTTATATAAGTTTAGGATGATGAAAAATAAACTACATGAGCAATGTCTTCCTACCAATGACATATAGTCTTGGTGTCTACTAACTTTAAGCTGTTTAGGTTAATGAAAAATAAACTACATAGGCAATGTCTTCCTACCAATGACATATAGTCTTGGTGTCTTCTAATTTACATTAGGGTGATGAAAAATAAACTACATGGGAAATGTCTTCCTACCAATGACATATAGTCTTCGTGTCTTGTAATTTACATCTGTTTAGGGTGATGAAAAATAAGCTACATGGGCAATGTCTTCCTACCAATGACATATAGTCTTGGTGTCTACTAACTTTAATCTGTTTAGGTTAATGAAAAATAAACTATTTGGACAATGTTTTCTGACCAATGACATATAGTCTTCACTAGAAGAGGGAACCTTGATTAACTTACCTAACAAAGCTTGTGTAAATGTAAATGGATAGCAAAATGGGAAGTGGGAAGGATAGTTAACAAACAAAGACTGCTAAGAGCTGAGAAAGAATCAGAAGCTGTGGGGAGCCACGATCACTCAGGTCCTGAAGGTAAACAGCACCTAGAAGAAGTACAATGACAGTGCTAATGATGATGAGGAAAAATCTAATATAAATTGATAAAAATCCTTAATTATGTTGCTGAGAAATTAAACAGAATCCGAGTCAAAGATTCAGAATATTATTTGTGTATTTTTGAAAAAAGATTTCCTCACCTGTTCATTGAAGTCTTTTTACCATTTGACAAGCATATGATGAAAATTAAAAGTTAACATTATAAAAGGATAAAAACAGCTTTGCAAGTAAATGAATAAGAAAAAGGCCAAGGATTTTGAAAGCATTACAAATAATAACAGGTTTGTTTTGGTTATTTCTTTTTATCCTATTTAATATGTAATCTCATAGATTGACTGGAGAGAAAGCAAAATATGTTTAGCAATTAGGGAAACTGAACACTTCTCTAATTCTTCCATTGCAGAGCTGTGCTAATAATTTGAAAGCAATTAATGGATTATTTGAAGTCACTCTCATTGATAAGTAATTAGAAATAATAGAATATAAACAACAATAATAATGATGATAATAAGGTGTACAAGAAGAAGAAGAAAAGAAGAAGAAGAAGAAAAGAAGAAGAAGGAAAAGACGAAGAAAAAGTAAAAGAAGAGTGACAAAGAAGAGAAGAAGAAGTAAATGAACAAAAAGAAGTAAAAGAAGGTGAAGAAGAAAAAGAAGAGGTGGAGGAAAATGAACAAAGTGAAGAAGAAGAGGAATAATAATAATAAGAAGAAGGTGAACAAGAAGAAGAAGAACAAGAAGAAGAGGTGGAGAAGGAGGAAAATGAACAAGTAGAATAAGATGAACAAAGAGAAGAAGAAGAGGAAGAAGAAGAGAGCAACAACAACAAGAAGAGGTGGAGGAGGAGGCACATGAACAAGTAGAAGAAGATGAACAAAGAGAAGAAGAAGAGGAATAATAATAATAATAATAATACTAATAATAATAATAATAATAATAATAATAATAAGAAGAAGAAGAAGAAGAAGAAGAAGAAGAAGAAGAAGAAGAGGTGGAGGAGGAGGAAAATGAACAAGTAGAAGAAGATGAACAAAGATAAGAAGAAGAGGAATAATAATAAGAAGAAGGTGAACATGAAGAAGAAGAAGAAAAAATAGACATTAGTGAAATTTCACAAGAAGAAGAAAAAGAAGAAGGAGAAGTGATTGATGGCTGATAAGAGAATTAATGATATCTTTTCTCCTTCCTGTTGTGACAGAAACATAACTTTAAACCTGATGCAATATTTTTATCACTGTATGGATTTTTCCATTTTTTTAAACACTTAATAGTTTTTAGTTGTCAGGTTATTTGGCAAAACTGCGTATAAAAGTTAATTAAATACAAATGAAATAATTTATATAATTTAAAAGTTTATTTAATTTAATGTCATTTCTTTCACAAAATACTTGATCAGATTTAAGGGATATATATATATATATATATATATATATATATATATATATATATATATATGCGTATGTATACATATATATACATATATATATATATATATATATATATATGTATATATATATATATATATATATATATATATATATATATATGCACACACAGATGCATATATACTCAAATATATATATGCATATATCAACACATATATAATCAAATATTTTTAGATTTTTATTATCTAAAGATTGATGTATTCATCAGTATATATGTAATCATTATTTTATATATTGGCAGAGGCATTAAATTTTAAAGTTTGCCTCAACAACTTAAATTATAAAAAGTTAATCAAAGCCCAGTAAATTTATATATCCATAGGCATACTGTCTCTAATTTAATATCACAGAAGCTATTACTCTTGAAAAATTTTCAATTACATACATACATATCTATATATATATATATATATATATATATGTAAGGTCGGATTGAGGAATCGGAGAGCCAAGTTCAAATTCCAGTTGAATCCATTACATTCACTTACGTGCTAATACTCTTGGGAAAGGTGTTAATCGTCTTCTTCTCCCTCCAGCTATGGGTAAATAGCAGGACAGACTCTGTTCTATAGCCTTGGATGACAACTGATCTAGGAGAAGGACAACTCTGAATTCAAAACCTGTGGAGGGTTGTTTGGGGACCTTGTAGCACGTAGTGCACCAGGTCTCCGTATTCAACCCTTCAAAAAGTGTGGATGGTCTTGCACAAAGCCTTCACCACTATAATCAAATCATGTGTGCTGGTGTCTGGGCTGTCAGTTCCTAGGAACTGAGCTGCTTGACCCTCATATGTCAAATACGACGGGAGAGTCCACCATATATATGTGTGTGTGTGTGTTTATAAAAGTGGACACCAATGTCAAGATGAAGCAGTGACAATGTTTCATGCTTGAACACAATCGTCAGGCCTGAAGATTGTCTTCAATCATGAAACAGACTGTGGCCACTTTCATATTTACATATGCTCTATCCCTGATATTGAGTACATTTACTGATAAACATAGCATAGCTTAAAACTATATTCTTATCACATTATAAATATATGTTTATATATATATATATATATATATATATATAGGTAAAATCCATGGGTAAGTAATCCAAGTGGATCCTACTGATATAAAATATTAAAACTGATCCCCAAAAGAGAGTTCAATGTATTTATTATAGAGCATAGAAATGAATTACGTACAAGTGAATACAGAGTTGAGTTTCATTTTCATGTATATCATTATAAACGATGACTATTACTACTGACATTACAAGACTCTACTCTTCCCTGATTTGAGCACTGTCAGTCATTGGCATACATATTCACAGAGTAAGTACGTAAAGATTCACCTTTCTTTCAACCATGCACTGATGACTTGGCGGGGAAATCTCCAACTGTTGCCGAATCAGTCGGGTTTCGATCCGGGCTTGAAGCAATCGGATGTTTAGCCACACTGATGAGCTGTGAAAAACAGCAAAACAGTCTGTCTGTGCATAATATTATATATATATATATATATATATATATATATATAATATATATATATATATATATATACATACACATATATATATATATACATATATACATATATATATATATATATATATATATATATATATATATATATATAGTCAAACCTAATGAGCCAGACAAACCTACCAAGGTTTCACTTAGACGATCTGCCTAAGTGAAACCTTGGTAGGTTTGTCTGGCTCATAAGGTTTGACGAGGTTTGCTCTACGTTTGTATTGAGCTCTTTAGTTAGTTGTTTACTCGTATCAGGTTTTTTTCTTTGGGCCTTGAACCTGTATCTGTGCGATTATTTTCGACAGACTTTCATGTTCCTGGCTCTTTCTTTTTTAAAACCTTTTTTTCCCTTCCAGATTGATTTGGCTATTGTTAAATCAAGAATTTGAAGGTTTTTCGACACGAGTATAGTTACCTATATTTTTATATATATATATATATATATGTCAGCATTAAGGAATTTTATTCTTAATCATTTCAATGAAGCCATTAAGACACAAGGGGGTTACTGAATGTGAGGGAATATGAGAAAAAAATGTTATTAAGAAGAGAGAACACTAAAAGAACAATTGACATTGCATTTAAATTTTTGAATGTTAAACTTGCCAGGAATCTAGAAACCAGAAATGAGTTTCAGAAGCCAGAAGTCCGAGAGAAGAAAATATTAGCATAGAAATTATGATTGTATCTAGCAATGTCAACTGTAAAATGATGAGTCAATCTAGTAGTACACTTAAATGTTAAAGTGTAGATACCTTAAGGGAAAGTTCATCAGAACAATTACCATGAAAATATTTATAGCAAAGGCACAGCAAAACTACATTATGGTGGTGGGAGAGTGACTGAAGCTGAAATGCCAGGTCAGGATCAATAATATTGCAGATTTGTTTTCATTTTATCAAGAATCTCTAAATCCATAGCATAAGTACAAGACTTTATGTGGCAGCAATATTCAATGCAAGGATGAATGGTAGAATTATAAATGATAGATTTTGGAGAGAAAATTTGTCTAGCTTGACACGGTGAACTAACTTTCCTAGCAGAAAAGATCAAATATATATTTTGCAGCCAATTTATGTACCATGTTCACTTCTTGGATGATGTTAGAATCAATCATAAAGACAGCCTACTTATTTTTTAAACAGGGTGTGGCTGACTAGATAGTTAGGACTACTCACTAAATAGAGCAGAGAATTTCCCAACATGCACCAGCATCCATCAAGAAAGGTTGATTGAGAATTTTAATAAATGGTCCACTGCATCTGAGTCTGCAATCTCAGAACATCTTGTGGAAAATTGGCAATGTGCATTGACCTTTTGTGAGGATATGTTTTTTTTGTGTTAAGTAAAATTACACTTTTGTCTTTCACCTAAAAGTTCTTGAGACATTTTTTAATTAAATCACGACAGCCAAGAGTTGCTAGTCTCAGTTTGATCTCTTTACCATATAAGTAAATGGGCACACAGTTGAGTGGTCAGAATGTTTGCTTCATGAGCCCGGATAAATCTAGCAATCTAGAGAGCCAGGCAATGTTACCGACTCTTGAGATCACACGGTTACCAAACAATTCTCTTTACTAAAATGGTGAAATGTTTACTTGCTCAAGGTCACTGTCTCACAGTGTTGCCACTTGCTCATGTCTGGCAGTACGCACTTCAAAAATTCCCATTTTTTGGGGTGACCCAAAAAAACGGAATTTATCCGTTTGTGATTTTTTCTTGTGGGGATATCTCAAGAGTAAAGTTTATACAACTCGACGAAGAACTCTGGATGAGTTAAAACAGAGAATTCAAGATGAAATTCACAGTATCCCAGCTGAGATGTTTCAGTAGTCAATGAGGAATCTCAACAGCAGATTTCAAAAATGCTCACATGAAAACATACCCAAATCAACATGCGGACAACCACAAAACATAAATAATGCCTACTACACACACATACACACACACACACACACATAAACTCACGTGCACACACACTTACGGTTATACATTATCATCTAAATCTCACATAGATAAAATAGAGTTATTATACACTTACATACATAAAGCAATATTACCATTTTTTCGGTCATGCTTAATTTTGGGGGGAAATCTGAAAAATGTGTCATCTTTCCTTGAGGTCAGAATGTCATTAATTATACACAGAAATGCCCCTTTTTCTTTCTGGTGTGCCTTTATAGCAGACTCATTTTAAGAGCTGCTTATTTCTATTAATATATACATACATACATATATATATATATACAAGTTTAGGATTGGTATATACGGAGTGAAATCCAATAACCAACAATTAATATTCTTTAAAGAGTGCTCAATACAGAGTAGAGCAGATATAATTATTTATTTGAATATTACAACATAAATATGTTATAAATCACGACAAAAGTAGCCATTTTTTTTCAACACTTCTTGTGTCTTGTCAAGTGATGATATAGAATATAGAATAAATGGTTTTAAAAGTTTCAAATTAATCAACGATCCTTAGCTAGGAGTAAACGCTGTTACATAAGCTCGAGTAGCCAATCAAGATACAAGTATAGGGTGATTCGAAAAATTTGATAACCTTGCTTAGTTGTCAAAGTTTTCAAATTTAATGAGACATGTATTAATATATATATATATATATATATATATATATATATATATATATATATAGGGCTTCCGGTTGCCTCTAATGTCTTTTCCTTACCTTTCACTTTTAGTGGCTCCTTTTATCTTGATGACATTTCACTTTGCTTGTGGTGATGCTTCTTATTCTGTAACCCTCTACCTTGAGTGGCTCTTGGACCTTGTACACGGTGAATATCATTGCATATATATACATATATAAATATATATGTATATGTGTGTGTGTGTCTAGTAGGCCTTATTATGTTTGCTGGTTCCCTTAACATTGATTTGGGGAAGTTTTCTATCTACCCCCATATCAACATGCCGCACAGCCGCCAAACATAAATAATGTCTACCACACACACACACACACACACACACACACACACACACACACACACACACACACATTTACGGTTATACATTATCATCTAAATCCCACATAGACAAACTAGAATTATGAGAAACTTATGCACATAAAGCTTGGAATCAGTTAATTTTTGGGAAAATTTGAAAAAATGTGTCATCTCTCCTTGAGGTCAAAACATCATTAATTATACACACAAATGCTGCTTTACAAGACAAATGAATGGGAAGCCTGCTTAACCATTGAAAATCAAGCAACACAAAAGTAAAAATACCAAAATTTCTTTATTTTCATATCTCATTGTCTGATGAAGCTTTAATAAAAGTGAAATATGTTAGACTGATAAATATTTTCTATTTTCTCTTTATCCTATCATATATATATATATATATATATATATATATATATATATATATATATATATATATATTTATATATATGTATATATATATTTATATATATGTATATATATATATATATATATATATATATATATATATATATATATATATATATATATATATATATATATATATATGTATATATATATATATATATATATTAATGTATATTTGGGCAGTCATCTTTCTTTTAAGCATCTTTCATTAAATATGACAGACAAGAAAAATTTAATTAATTTTTATTTAGTTTTTCCTTCATTCTTATAGTTTTCAATTTGGTGAGTATAAGGGAGTTCCAAAATTGTCTATATTGTTCATTGTCTCAAGCATTTTCAGCCCATTATATAACCATTTTCAAGGGGCTTTGTTTAGGTGTTGTTAATTTCTCTTCATGTTTTGATTGTTTAAGATGTATTTTATTTTTGTGTTGTTTTGGATACTAGTAGGAGCATTTCTTCTGAGTCTTTCAACACTCTCTTCCCACTGTTAAATAAGGTGAGGTTGATAGTGGGAGCTTGATGTTTTATATATAGGACCTCTTTTATTGTGAGATGTTTTCTGGTAATATGTTTTATATGGAATTTCAGTGTTTTCAAACAGAATTTTTTCTTTAATGTTTTTGTAAATTACAGATAGATAGGTGTTTTTATAGCAATGTTAACTTAGTCCTCTTGCAAGTTTCCCTCTTTGGATCTTACATACGGTAGTAAAAAATAAAGCATACTGTCGTAAATTCACCGAAGATGAGCAGCTGCAAATCTACCCTTCCTGCATTCGACTTTCATACCCTCCCCACTTGTGACTTGACTTTATATTAGTTTGAAGGCAAGTCTGTTAACCTGTAGGCCGCACATCCAGGTTATTCCTTCAACCCCCTAGGGAGTACTTTCTATCAACCATTTTCTGTTACAATTGACACATAAAGTCTACCCCAGTATTTCCTTGTATCATGAAGGAAATGACTTCGGCAGGCACATACCCTCAGCCTTTTGGAAGCTAAGTGGATTTCTTATGCAAACATACTTATTCCAATTTCCCTTCCACTTTTCAAAGCAATCATCAGCCTCATTAAATTCTCCTTAATCTCGTCCACAGTGTTTAAATTTAAGCTTTAGAAATAACTGTAAATTGGAGGGCTAAATCTAGACTGTACTTCAGGAGGTATTATATCAGACACCCCTGAAAATTTCAGAGCTAAATCAAGAATGTACTCTGGAGTTTTTGTTCCTTCTGCTGTGGCCAGGTATTGAACTCACAACTCAAATCACTTTTTGATTTATTTTAACCAATGTTTCTTATCAAATGGGACATATTTCCTTAGAATAATCTACCCCCATGGATTAAATAAGAGTTTTTTGGTTCAAAATCCCAATCTATATCACCTGAAAAGGACAGAGTATACACCAGCCAAAACATATTGAATATGGCAATAAAGATAAGGACAATTCAGTGATGTACAACTGCTGACTGAATAACCTCAGGGAGAGCGATTATGTATATACAGTAAGTTTCCCTTTGGTTAGCTACCTCATTACATCAAGTCTGAACCAAAGATTCTCAAGAAATTTAAAATATCTTGATAATTTCTGAACAGAGCTCATATACTGGATCCTGATACACCCACACTATTGCATAAATTTAACCTTAATGTAATGAATTTTTTATTGTCATGCGCATTTTTAAATGTCACTTGATTCGTCGTAAACATATGAAATTTAATCAAATCTGAATTAGATCATTTAGTTTTGGACATTTAAAGTGCTTACGATTTATGTTGTTGATGTTTGTTTTTATAAAACAACAATGGTTTTTATCAATATTTAAACTTCTATACATGTATACTTGCATGATACATATATATATATATATATATATATATATATATATATATATATATATACTTACATGATTTTTCCAAAGAAAGAAAAACATAATTCAATTGAAATAAAATAATTCTGTTTTAAGGATTTTAAATGCTTTCTACAGCCACAATTTTTTTGTCACAATCATTATTATTATTATTATTTTTATTATTATTATTATCATCATCATCGTCATCATCATTATTATTATTATTAATATTATTATTATTATTATTATTATTATTATTTCCCTTGATTTCTGTTGTATACAAATTTCATTCCCGGTCCCAACCAGAGACCTAAGGTCAGAAAAGGCTTCATGACATTTTCCACTTAATCATTTTTATAAAAAAAACTAAGATCACACACATTTTACATAGATAAAGCTCTTTGTAATGTGTTTGCTGTGCTTATGAGTACATTTTTTCTACTTCTTTAAGGCATGAGCTACCAGGAATCCCTTCAGTGAGTCTATAAAACCTTTTCTCTATCAACCCCAGGGCCACAAACTGTATTAGAATTATTGATGCCTACTTGGACCATATTTTCACTTAAAGATCTATCCTTGTTTTTTTTCTGAATCCATATTAATATTATTATTATTATTATTTCCTTTGATTTCTGTTGTATGCACATTTCCTTCTGGGTCCCAACCAGAGACCTAAGCTCAGAAATGGTTTCATGACATTTTCAACTGACAACTTCTTCTTCTTCTTCTTCTTCTTCTTCTTCTTCTTATTATTATTATTATTATTATTATTATTATTATTATTATTATTATTTCCTTTGATTTCTGTTGTGTACACATTTCCTTCTGGGTCCCAACCAGAGACCTAAGGTCAGAAAGGGTTTCATGATCATTTTTGTAAAAAAAGCAAAAACAAAAAACACAAGACCGCACACATTTTACATAGACAAAGCTCCTCGTAAGATGTGAGCTGTACTTGTGAGTACAATTTTCACATTTCATTAAGGTATGGTCTTCCAGGATTCTCTTCAATGAGTCTATTAGACCCTTTTCCAATCAATCTGAGAGATCTAACTGGAATTATTGATGTCCTCATGTGCCACATTTTTGAGATTTTCACTTGTATTTTGATATTATAACTACTACTACTACTACTATCATTATATTTCATGTCTTTGTATATTCACAAGAAATGGCTGGTGATTATCACAAGCAATTAAGAGATAGTAAATTTCCTCACATCAAAAGCACCATATTCTTGTAGACCCCAACAGCACAAAGATTTGGATAGTTCCAATTCTTTCACTTATTATTAGTATTAATTCATGGATGTGTATGCACATACCAGGTTGTCTTGTAGTCATTACTGAAGATTAAGTAACAAGTTTCTCCAGATCAACAGCACCTTCCTCAGTATCATTGTAGACCCCAGTAATACCAAATACTGTAGAGTATCCATTCTTTCTCACCTTTTTAATTCATTTTATCTTATTTGTCATGTCTATCACCACAATTGCAAAGGCACTAGTGAGTATTATCATGGCCTTTGTTATTGTTAAAATAAATTATTAAATTATTGTTAAATTAGATTGAAGAGAAGGAAGGGCAGTTTACTGCAGTAGTTATCATAATGGTGAATACAAAAGTTCCGATTTTTAGCAGGAGGTGGAAGTGTTTTAACAGAAGGTTGGAAAATGTGAATTAGGGCTGAATTGGAATAGCACAAAGATGCCTTCCAAAGACCCAGTAAAGTATTAAGAGAGAAGAAAAGTTCATTAGAAACAAAGAAAATAACATTGAACTGTTATGTAATATCAATCTTCCTATATGGTAGAGTATGTTGCACAAATTCCTTGCAGATGAAGCAGAGACTTGAAGTAACAGAAATGTAGTTCTACAGAAGGATACTGAGAATGCTATCGACAGAGCATGTTAGCAACAATGAAGTTTTAAGAAAATGGAAGCAAAAAGGGAACTTAGTATCAGAAGTATCAGTTAAAATTTGTAGGACACATAATGAGAAAAGAAGGCTTGGAAAGTTTGACACTCACAGAATATATTGAAGGCAAAAGAGACAAAGTGCTAATTGAATTCATGTGAATGGATCACAGGACAGGGAATAGAAGGCATAGTAAAAGACCAACTGAGAGTTACTAAGAATAGGAAGTTGTGGAGAGTATTAGAATTATTGATGCCTACTTGGATCATATTTTCACTTAAAGATCTATCCTTGTATTTTTTCTGAATCCATATTAATATTATTATTATTATTATTTCCTTTGATTTCTGTTGTATACACATTTCCTTCTGGGTCCCAACCAGAGACCTCAGGTCAGAAATGGTTTCATGACATTTTAAACTGACAACTTCTTCTTCTTCTTCTTCTTCTTCTTCTTCTTCTTCTTATTATTATTATTATTATTATTATTATTATTATTATTATTATTATTATTTTCTCTGATTTCTGTTGTATGCACATTTCCTTCTGGGTCCCAACCAGAGGCTTAAGGTCAGAAATGGCTTTATGACATTTTCCACTAATCATTTTTGTAAAAAAAAAATAAACTAAGTTCACACACATTTTATATAGATAAAGCTCTTTGTAATGTGTGAGCTGTACTTGTGAGTACAATTTTTTGTATTTCTTTAAGACATGAGCTACCAGGAATCCCTTCAATGAGTCTATTGGACCCTTTCTCAATCAATGTGAGGGCTCCAACTACAACTACAACTGGATTTATTTATGTCAAGATTCTTGACAAAATTCAAAGAAGGATCTGTAATGTAAATGATCCTGACAAGGAATTTTGACTTCAGTCACTTTCTCACCAATGTGATGTGGCTTCCCTCTGTCTTTTCTACAAGTATATTCATGGCAACTGCTCTGACAAGCTTTTTTTCCTAGAATTTACATAAATTTAAGTGTGCTGCTAGGTTGGCAACTACGTCGCACCATTTTACTGTTGAAATAGCTACATGCAACTGCCACTTCTAATCTAATAGTTTATTTTCTTGCACTTCTCACTTGTGGAGCTCTCTTCCAATTTCTTGCTTCTCTGACAACAACAATCTTCAAAAATTTAAATGCAACATCAATTGCCATCTTCTGTCTTCCTGAACCCTGTTCCTTTTTGTTGTCCTTCCCTTAATCCTCCTCATAATTAGTCTTCTCATTCTCTTATCACTCCGAGAGAACTTATGAAGTTTCCAAAATGGTAAACTAATGATTTTTTTTTGATTTTTTTTGTTAAGCTTTTCACCCCAAGCTAGGCTGGAAGCCACTATCACGCAAGGGGTTAAAGAAGGGTTGGAGGAAGAGCAGATAGGAGTGGTAAAGGAGAGGATGTGAAGAAAGATAGTGGATCGATCAAGGCAAGGGGGTTACAGAAGATTTGGAGCGAGAGCAGATAGGAATGAAAGGTGAAGGGATGTGGAGAAGGGAAGTGGATAGATCAAGGCAACTGGAGATGTCGATTGACGTTACACTTAAATAGTTGGAGATTATATTTGTCAGGAAAACAGGAATAAGGAAGGGAGTTCCACAGGCGAGATGTGCGAGACATGAAGCTATTGGAGTAGAAGTTACGTCTACATCTAACAGTTTCAACGGTGAAGGCGTGGGAACGGGATGCCAGCCTCGTAGGACGCTTAAATTCATGAGGCCTGGGAAAATTTTTATTTGGAGGAGAAAAATAACTACCAGATGATGGGATGCTTTGATTTCATTTGTGTCTTATTAAAGTGAAAATTGGAAAAATGACTTGATTTGTTGTAGTGACAATGGTCAAGTAATATTTACCATTTATAACTATTACCAACGAAAACTTCGAATGACCGAATAATAGAAGAATGAAAACATAGTTCAGGAAGGTCAAAGATTATTGTATGCAATATATTCTGTTTGAAAACAACAAAGATATTTCTAGGAAAAATATATACAATTATGATAAAGTTTTATCCTAGATTTTATAAATAAATTTTATTTAATTATTTTATTATCATATTTATAATATTATCATATCATTTTATTATCATATTTATTTTATAAATAAATATATGCAATTATGATAACACTTTATCCTAGCTTTTCTGAGAGCAACAGAACAAAAGTTAATCATCTTTAAATTAAAACATTTATAAATTTTCTTTTTTTCTCAATCCATTTAATTTTGTCTTTGACAGCACATATCGTTCATTTCTTTAAGAGCGTTCAAATATCATTTTATTTCCAAACTTAATTTAGCATGTATATCTGAGATATATATTTATTTTATATTTTTCTTGACATCAGTACTTTGTCGACTGTACAGGAACATTTATCAAAATTATCTAAATTAAATAATTGGTATAATCTCTTATTTTTTGTTGATATTCCTGTGACATTATGAA
>OZ038508.1:7550789-7630789 GCA_964036315.1 Acanthosepion esculentum | reverse complement strand
CGACCTTGGTGAGATTCAAACCCTGGTCTCATAGTCAGAATGCGAACATTCTAACCACTTGGCAACTATGATTTAAATAGAAATATGCATATCTAATATGCACGCACAAATATCATGACATATACATAAACACAAATATATTTTATACATCCTTATTTATTGTTTTATTGTCTGTCCCTTTCCCTCTCCATATATATATATATATATATATATATATATATGATATTACTTGCTTTGTCAAATTTTCTTGATTACACAATGGTTTTCTTATAAAAAATGCCCTTTATTGTTTTTTATTGTGTGTAGTGTCACCACAAATGTATACACACATTTCCCATGTCTGTTTTTTAATTTTGGTCAGCGAATCGATAGCGAATTTTGCATGAAAAAATAATTCATATTTATCTGTATCTCACTCATTTAAACCTCTCTTTAAAACTTCTCTCTGTTAAATTTTAATCCCCTCCTTCACCTTTAGGCCTTCCTGTTCTTCTTTCTTCTATTACACCCCCTCTCTAGAGCTTTCATACATTTCCCTCTCACCCTTGCTTCCCACTCCCACACATACACTCTCACTAAAATTTTATTTTTTATACCTGGAGTTATATTTTCCGATTTCTTTTTGAATTTGTAGGTCTGATGAATTGGATTGTGATAACAATTCCAATGTAATATATTATAACCATGGAATATTAGTGTTTGAGCCTTTTTTTATTATATATATATATATATATATATATATATATATATATAGATATGGATATATATATGTGTCTATATATATATATATATATATATATATATATATATAATTCTCTCCTGGAGCATAACAGGTAGGGATGTTTCTGTGAACTGCAAATGGCTGGTTGCCATGGTCTGTGACCAAAGACAAACCCTTCAGAAGATTGATAGTTCTAATCAAGGATTATGGTAGAACCCTTGACTGAACTCATAGATGGAGTAAGTAATCACAATCTATAACAATTTGTAATTCACCAATCAAATATAGATTGCAAATATAGGCTTCCATGTGTAATGCCACTGGATGCAAGGGTGTGGTTGATGTGGGCTTTTTATCTAAATGTATCATCAATAATTCTTTATTGGTACCATTAATCTGCAGGGCCAACCATTCTTAGTTTAGAATATTCATTAATCACAGAGTGTCAGAGATGCAAAATTATACCGGAGAGAAAATGGAAACTATTATGTAGTATCAGGATCCCGTTTGAAACAATATGTGATTTTATGGCACATTGACCCTTATATAATGGTCATCTGCTATTTTTTCATTTTTCATTGTAAGTATTTTAGTTATATTAATTGTGATATATAAAGCCAAACACATTTAATTTTAAAGCACACTGATTGCTATATAATGGTCATATGCAAAAAATTGAGTTCTGTTTATGATTATAAATCTACTTTGGTGATAGACTGACTTTTTTATTAGATTGAACATCATCATAAAATAGCAAATTTACTAGTCACCCTGACAGCAGAACCTAGAATCTGCAGAGTGGTAAAACTTCCCGAAAAAATACCACCTACCAAATGTGGACTCAAATATGTATGACCAATATTTGCTTATAGTCTCACTTATAAACATGAACCATATTTGCCTATGAACTCAAGTATAAACACAACAAATATTAAACTATAGTCTTGGGTATAAACTAATTTTTTCTATAGACTCAAGTATAAACTCAAGCAATGTTTGCTCAGCCTCAAGTGTAATAAAAAATAGTTTTCAATATCATATAAACTAAAAAGTATTGATATATCTTAAAATGAACTAATCCAACCAAATGTCTTTCCCTGGCCAGAAAAAGTTCATCTATTCTAATAAGTCTTTAATTTCTCACCATGGCATCACATAGAAATAGTTTTTCCAAGTTAGTTCATAAAAAAGCCTTTTCTTTTGGTTGGAATTTATAAAATCTTTATCTTAAAATAATTTTTCAGAAAAATAGGTTTCTGAAGACCAGTAACTGTTATTGCTCTTTCTAGTATTGATGGGAATTTCCTTCCTAATCTTTTGTGTGAATTTGTGTTGAAAGTTAACACCTTATGTCAGTTTGAAGAAAAATGTGAAAGAAAGATAACAGAAAAATGAAAGAATAAATAGAAGAAAAATGTGAAAGGAAAAACAGAAGTGAAGAAAAGAAAAAAGAAAAAAAGAAGAAGAAGAAGTTACATGTGTTACCTATTTCACTTTTTACAGCAGTTTGAAAACCTCAAGTGATTTGGTAGAGTTATTTGTGATTCCACAAGTTTCAAACAAAGATGGTCCTTGCTACAACCTACACATTTCATTTGCTCAAAGTGATTTTTAACCATTGATCTGAAAATGCAGTCGTATACAACTGACAGTTTCCATATTTCTGATGGAATTTGATGTCATGCATATGAATGTCCTTAGCTGACGAGGTTATTTAAAAGTATGACTCAAGTTTCATGTTTCATTCTTGGGGCCACAAAGTAAATAGAATCCTGAAATCTTCCTCTTTTGTAAAGTTACAGCCATAGTGACCACACGTTTATTGAAGCCATCCTTTTCCGAAATTAATGGAGTCCAGAAACCACAAGGAGACAAACCCCTTTTGCTCCTTGGACATTTTTCTAGCAGTTAAGTTCACAAATTTAAATTATATTTGCAAGCTTTTTTACCTGTTGTGCATGAACCACTTTTTACGTTAAACCCATTGAGTTTAATATTGTTGTTGAGTCGCTTCTGTTCTTCAAGTGTGTCCATCTTTGCCTTTGACTCTGTGGAACTTAACTCCAACCAAGGAAAATCTTTATATGACTTCAGTCACTTTCTTACTGACATGATAAGGTTTCCCACTGTCTTTTCTACAAATATTTTCATGACAATTATTCTGATAAGCTTTTCTCCTTAATGTCTCAACTGCTACGAGATTGTCAATTAGGTCTCACCATTTTACTGTTGAACTAGCTAGATGAAACCATCTCTTCTTGTTTAACAGCTTCTTTTTTTGTACTTCTCACCTGTGGAACTCCCTTCTAGTTTCTTGCTTCCCTGCCAACTACAATCTACAAAAATTTAAATGCAATGTCAATCACCATCTCCTATCTTCCTGAATTCTGTTGCTTTATTATCTTTTCTCATCACTAATGTCTTCTCATTCTCTTTCACTCCCTGTAACCCTTATGTTCTCCTGTTATTATTATCTAGCTTGGCACAAATAATACAAAGTATTAGCAGCATGGACTCATTATTTTCCAGTTAAACTAGCTTAGATTCAGCCACAATTTTTATGCTAAAAGCTTTCTTCTCTCATACTTCTTGCTTTTAGAACTCTTTTCCGACTTCTTGTTATATCTGCAAAAATTTAAATGCAATGTCAATTGTTATCATCTGTCTTCTTAATTCCTGTTCTTTTATTGTTCTCTCTCCTTAATAATGTTTTCTTTTTCTCATATTCTCTCACACTCAGTAACCCTTTGTATCTTAGTGGTTTTATTACCTTACTTGGGGTTTACTGATTAAAAATTACTTTCATCATAATTGTTCTGATGAACGTACCTCTTTTTTTAAAAATGTAGTTATTTTATCCCCTCACCACCACCCACAGATAAATTGTACATATGGGAACTAGTTAGAACTTCATAGAGACTGTGAGGTATTATGGTGACTGTAATAAGAATGGTAAGTAAGAATGTGTTGTTTTGGTGTAAGTAATACTGTGGTATGTTTGGGTCAGTAATCGTTTCTACCTAACTTTAAGATAAGACAGATTGAAGTCAGCCCTTCTTTATCCCCCCTGTTTGATCCCCACTGTTTGGCCTTGTGCCACATTTTTGTATTTTTCAAAGCAAATATTACTTTCCTCTTTGGCATCTAGACTTAATGAATTTAAGCACAGTACTAGATTGGTAGCAAAGTCTCAACATCTTACTGTTGAAATGGCTACATGTAACCATAAGTTCTATGCTAAGAGTTTCTTTTCTCACACTTCTCACTTGTGAAACTCTCTTTTGTCTTCTTGCTTTCAAGTCAACTTTGATCTTCAAAATTTTAAATGCAATGTCAATTGTTATCATCTGTCTTCTTAATTCCTGTTCTTTTTATTGCTCTCTCTCCTTAATAATGTTTTCTTTTTCTCATATTCTCTCACACTCAGTAACCCTTTGCATCTTAGTGGTTTTATTACCTTACTTGGGGTTTAGTGATTAAAAAAAACTGAACAAATTTTTTTAAATAGATAATTTAAGTTTCATATAGTTTGATTTCTGGGATGAGTCATTATCATTACTTACATGATCTATAAACAAACTATTGTCCTAATCTTTGTTGTTAATATCACGTCATTTCAATAAAAATATATCCCACTCAGTAACCCTTTGCATCTTAGTGGTGTAAGTACAGTACTAGATTGGTAGCAAAGTCTCATCATCTTACAGTTGAAATGGCAAGATGTAAGTTCTATGCTAATAGTTTCTTCTCTCTCTCGCACTTCTCGCTTGTGGAACTCTCTTTTGTCTTCTTGCTTTCAAGTCAACTTTGATCTTCAAAAATTTAAATGCAATGACAATCGTTATCCTTTTTCTTTTTAATTCATGTTATTTTATTATTCTCTCTTCTTAATAATGTTTTCTTTTTTCTCATATTCTTTCACACTCAGTAACCCTTTGCATCTTAGTGGCTTTATTACTTAGCTCGGGGTGAAATGATTTTTTTACAAAAATGAAGGTAGATAGATATAGCAACAATAACAGAAGTCGTAACTTTCCAAAAAATAACTTGGCCATGGTACTTTTGGAAGATGAAGCATAAAATCTAAGGTCAGGATACTTCAGAGATGGAACACATACGTAAGAGAACAACCGGCAATACACAGAAATACCGACAGGCTAGAAATATTTAAATATGAAGTCGAATCAGTACTGGCCAAATTGGACAGAAACAAAACAGCAGGAACAGACAGAATTGTTGGAGATGCTGGAAGCCATAGTTGATTTCACCATTGACAAGATTACAGACATAATAAATGAAATGGTATATAACAATGGGGATATACCGGAACACCAATTTATACCTATCTTTATAGCACTAATTAGCCAGGTGCGAACAAATTATAGCACTAATTAGCCAGGTGCAAACAAATTATAGCACTAATTAGCCAGGTGCGAACAAATTATAGCACTAATTAGCCAGGTGCGAACAAATTATAGCACTAATTAGCCAGGTGCGAACAAATTATAGCACTAATTAGCCAGGTGCAAACAAATTATAGCACTAATTAGCCAGGTGCAAACAAATTATAGCACTAATTAGCCAGATGCAAACAAATTATAGCACTAATTAGCCAGGTGCAAACAAATTATAGCACTAATTAGCCAGGTGCAAACAAATTATAGCACTAATTAGCCAGGTGCAAACAAATTATAGCACTAATTAGCCAGGTGCAAACAAATTATAGCACTAATTAGCCAGGTGCAAACAAATTATAGCACTAATTAGCCAGGTGCAAACAAATTATAGCACTAATTAGCCAGGTGCAAACAAATTATAGCACTAATTAGCCAGGTGCAAACAAATGTGAACTCCATCAGACATTGGTGGTCACAATTTTAACAACAGAAGATATGCAGATGACAGTGTTGATAACAGACAGAGAAAGGCAACTACAACAGTTACAGAAGGTAATGAAGGAAAGCAAGAAGAAAGGACTAAACCTCAAGTGCAAGAAGATAGTGGTCATAGTTGTAAGTAAAAGGAACAGCCCAACATTACAAACTGGAGATGCCAAAATCAAATAAATACAACTAAATATCTAGGAAGTGATTTAACAGAGGACAGAAACACTGAAATCAAATGTACATTGTGGTAGTGAAAGATGCCTCCCAGAAGCTAGCTATGCAAAGAATTAGGAAATAGGAAAATTTTATAAGGAATAAAAAAAAAAGAATGCTGAACTGTTATGTAATATCAGTCCTTCAATATGTCAGTAAATGCTAGACAATCTCTTCAAAGAAGAGACTTGAAGCAACAGAATGTGGTTCTACAGAAGGATGTTGAGGATATAATGAACCAAACATGTGAGCAACAGCAAAGTTTTTGAGAAAATGGAAACAAAAAGGACACCTATACTTAACAGCAGGGTGAGATAGCTGAAATTTCTATTGCAAATAAGGGCATGGAAAATTTGATACTCATATGACATATATAAGGCAAGAGGGGCAGAGGAAAACTGTGTATAGCCCACCTAGTTGGCTTGAGTTAATGTATAGCAGAACAAAGGTTTAGGAGAGATAACAAAAAGAGAAAAATTATTAAGAGCTACAAAAGACAGGAAATTGTGGAGAGCCATGATCCCCAATGTTCTGAAGGGACACGGCACATAGAAGAAGATATAATTTCTTCTTTTTATCTGCAACCTTCCCTACAAAAAAAACATGGTCTTGGATATCAACAGAATGGTAGAATTTCTTATAGAATTGTTACTTGCAAGAATATATATTACTGGTGCAAAATGCGATGTTATAGATTAGTCATTTTGGGTGTGACCGTGTTGGGTGGTAAGGAACTAGAATTCAGGTTTTAGCAATTTATTTATTTCTTCATGTTAGGGATGTGTTTAAGGATGAGGAGGCCAATGCTTTATGGGTAAGTTTTTTTTTACCTTGTTCCTGACTGATCAGCCCATATACAATTGTGATTGGCACTTCATCCAGTATTTGTGTCTTACAACATTTATTGTGAATTATTGACATTCTGACTGCCCA
The DNA here is from genome assembly GCA_964036315.1 of Acanthosepion esculentum. Classification (NCBI taxonomy): domain Eukaryota; kingdom Metazoa; phylum Mollusca; class Cephalopoda; order Sepiida; family Sepiidae; genus Acanthosepion; species Acanthosepion esculentum. Next base: position 7,624,036 of record OZ038508.1, on the reverse strand, counting down.
TGAACCATTTTTAGAGGTTTCAAATCTTTTTGGTTGTTTTTTTTTTTTATGAGTAGAGGCGGGTTTTTTTTTTTTTTTTTTTTTTCAGAGATGGGGTCATTTTTGTTGTTGATGTTAATGGATATCATCTTTGTTTGCCCATCTATTTATTTCTTACATGATTTTTCTTTTCCCTTCACCGCCTCCGTTTATCTTGTTGGGTCAGCAGATTTGGACAAAGGAGTTTTTTTATCACTTTTTTTTCTCTAAAGGCTTTTTCACTTCTCCAACACTGACCCAAGCTATTGCCATGCCAACCATAAAAGCCAACTGGTCATTCAACATAAAGATGAATAGAGTATTAAAAGAAAAAGCAAGACAAATTATTAGAAACATGAAAAGGGGTGCCTAAAATGAGGGGGGGGCATAACAATGATGGAAGTAAAAAAAAATGATTAGGGGGACGAGAAGGAGGAAGAAGATAGAGGAGGGGGAAGAAAAGTAAGAGCAAAAGAAGAAAAATCAGTTTGAAGAAAAATGTGAAAGGAAAAACAGAGGAAAGACAGAGGTGAAGAAAAGGAAAGCAGTGGAAGAAGAAGAAGAAGAAGAAGAAGAAGAAGAAGAAGAAGAAGAAGAAGAAGAAGAAGAAGAAGAAGAAGAAGAAGAAGAAGAAGAAGAAGAAGAAGAAGAAGAAGAAGAAGAAGAAGAAGAAGAAGAAGAAGAAGAAGAAGAAGAAGAAGAAGAAGAAGAAGAAGAAGAAGAAGAAGAAGAAGAAGAAGAAGAAGAAGAAGAAGAAGAAGAAGAAGAAGAAGAAGAAGAAGAAGAAGAAGAAGAAGAAGAAGAAGAAGAAGAAGAAGAAGAAGATAAGAAAAGGAAAAATAAAAATGAAAAGTAGAATGAAGAAAAGGAAAAAGCATTTAGCAAGAAAATGAAATAAAAAAGAAAAAGAGCATAGATAGGTAGACATAGATAATGAACAGGGACACATTGAAGGATAACAAACAGATAGATAGATAGATAGATAGATAGATAGATAATGAAGAGACTATGATAGATAGATAGATAATGAAGAGACTATGATAGATAGATAGATAGATAATGAACAGAGATAGATAAATAGATAGATAGATGATGAAAAGAGACACAGACAGATAAATAGATAGATAATGAACAGAGATAGATAGATAGATAGATAGATAGATAGATAGATAGATAGATAGATATGAACAGAGATAGATAGATATATAGATATGAACAGGGATAGTTAATGAACAGATAGATAGATAAGGAACAGATAGATAGATAGATAATGAACAGATAGATAGATAGATAGATAATGAGTATAGATAGATAGATAGATAGATACTGAACAGAGATATATATATAGATAGATAGAGAGATAATGAACAGTGACAGATATGTGGATAATGAACATAGATAGATAGATAGATAGATAGATAGATAATGAACAGATAGATAGATAGATAGATAGTGAACATAGATAGATAGATATGAACAGAATGAGATAGATAAACAGAGACAGACAGACAGATAGATAAAAAGAATTAAAGAAAATGAAGAATGAGATCTGTGTAAAAGGAGAAAAAAAGGGACTTAGAGAAAGAAAAATTATTGTTCAAGCTGCCCCCCCACACACACACCAATAAATGATGATAATTGGCATGAGACAAAACATCATTTATCAATCTCTTTGTGAAGGGATCAATCAAAAAACATCAAAATAACTTAATTGTTCTCAGTGCACTCAATCCACACACACTCTTAAACAACAATAGAATTATATATATATATATATATATATATATATATATATATATATATATATATAAACATGACATTTACACTCATGTACACACACATGCACATGTACACACACGTACATACATTCACACACCCACAGACATTTTTACATATTCAATGAATGCTCTGAAAATAATTCCTCCTATTTATTTCAATGGATAGTACAAAATTATGGCAATTAAAATGGATACTTGAAGCACAATAACACCATTAGATAGAAAATGTTTTCAGCTTTTCTTTTTTAATGATTTCACTTCAGTCAAGGGACTAAAGCCACTAAGACACAAGGGGTTACTGTGAGTGAAAAAGTTGATAAAAAAGTTAATGAAGAAAAAGAATAATAAAAGATGATGATGATTGACATTGTATTCCAAATTTTGAAGATTGAAATAAAAATAGAATTCCACTGGTGAGAAGTGCAAGAGAAGAATCTATTAGAATAGAATTTATGGTTATATCTTGCCATTTCAGCAGTAAAATGATGAGACCTAGCTGCCAATCTAGTACTGTGCTTAAATTTGTGACGTCAGGGTACCAAATAGGAAAGCTGATCAGAACAATTATCATGAAAATATTTGTAAAATATATACATAGAAGCTACATTAAGGCAATGGGGAAAGTAACTGATGCCAAAATGTCAGTTCAGGATTGATAACATTTCCAATTCTTCTTCGGACTTTGTTAAGAATCCCGAGATTATATAGCAGAAGAACAAGAGTAGATTTGGCAACAATATTCAATGCATAAAAAATGGTAGTTTTAGAAAATTGAAAAATAGATTCTGACAAGAAAACCAATATTCCTAGAAGCAGATGTAGCAGTTGATTCCACATAATCTCTTTAATTTATATAAGTCAAGAATGTTAAACTGAAAGGTTAGCATTAGCCATACTGATAGAAGACATAAAATATTCTCAAATACAATTAAAAGACAGCAATTTCATTTTGGGATATAGAAAGCAGCATCAGTTTGCTTCTTGCACTCAGGACTATTTTCTGGAATTTTCTGTCTCACCAGAGGCTTAGGGCATGCCAACTATCATTGGGGGGGTAGGGTTACACTTTGTCAATTCAACTGTAACAATGAAACCTAACTGGTAATCTAGTAATGAGCTTAAATTTGTAAAGTCGAGGTACCAAAGAGGAAAGTACATCAGAACAATTACCATGAAAGTATTTATAGATAAGACGCAGGGAATCTACATTATGATGATAGGAAAGTGACTGATGTCAAGATGCCAGATCAGAAATGATAACATTTCTTCTTTGGATTTTATGAAGAATCTCTGAATGCATAGCAGAAGCATCAGAGCAGATATGGCAGTAATATTTAATGCCTGGACAAACGGTCATCTTATAAATGTCTAAGATAGATTCTGACAGGAAAATTATCAAGCATGACATAGGGAAACAACATTTATAGTAGGAGATCTTGAAATTGATTCAATATAAGTTTTCCACTTCATGTCAGCAGAAAACATTAGCCTGATAAGATGCAATGAGTCACAATACTGGAGGTTAGCATCAAACATATTGACGGAAGGCAGAAAAGGTTCAATAAGATGATTAAAAGTGAGCAGTTACATTTTAAAGGTATTAAAATTGATGTCATTTACAATTTTACTGCAAATTTTACTTTGTCATGTAATCTATCAGACTTACCATTAAGACAGGTGTATATAGTTACCTACAGACATAAAATTAGAACATGTGTATATAGTTACCTGTCAGACTTACCATTAAGACAATTGGAAATAGTTACCTATCAGACTTAGCAATAATATAGGTGTATATAGTTGCCAGACTTAGCAATAACACAGGTGTATATAGTTGCCTATCAGACTTAACATTAAAATAATCAATGGTAATGTAGAGTTACCTATATAGTTATATATTGGACATACCAATAACAAAAATGTATACAGTTACACACACCTACCTTTAATTTAACAAATGATAATATATACTTACCTATATAGTTACCATTAAGTTACCTATTGGTAATATATAGTTACCTATCAGACTTACCATTAAGAATGATGTTGACAGTTAACTACAATTACAGTTAAGACAGATGTATATAGTTACCTATCTAACTTACCAAAAACACATGTATAGTAGGTACATATCAGACTTACTATTAAGTTACCTAATAGTAATATATAGTTACCTATCAGATTAACCATTAAGCCAGTTATATATAGTTGCCTATCAAACATACCATTAGAGTTACCTATATAGTTAACAATCAGACTTACTAATTGGATATGTATATATAGTTATATATCAGACTTATTATTACATTACATAATGGTAATATATACTTACCTATATTTGTCTATCAGACTTATGATTAAGTTACCTAATATTAATATATAATTACCTATCAGACTTACAATTAAGACAGGTATATATAGTTACCTGCCAGACTTACCATTAAGACATTTATATGTAGTTACTTATACATCTTACCATTTGAACAGTTGTATATCAAATATACCATTAACTCAGGTGTATATATTTACCTATTAGACTTAACATTAAATTTACTAATGGTAATATAGTGTTAGCTATATAGTTACCTATCAGACTTCTGGCTCCATAGGTTCCAGCCAACTTTAGTCTACAAAAATTTAAATGCAATGTCAATCGCTATCTATTGTCCACCTGATCCCTCTCTCCTCTTTCTGCTCATCATTAATGTTTCGTTTCCTAATTCTTTCACATCCTTTAACCCCTTGTGTTTTAGTGGCATTACTGCCTTGCTCGGGGTGATTCAGATTAAAAATGAAAAAGAAAAAGTAAACTAATGTTAAGATATATTTATATATCATAATTACAATTAAGACTATATCATTCCAACCATTAAGACAACTGTATATATATATTTGCCTATTAGAATTCACATTATATTAACAAATGATAATATATAGTTACCTATATAGTTTCCTATCAAACTTTCTATTAAGACCAGAGTATATATTTACACATCATATTTACCATTAAGAGAGGGAAATATAGTTACCTATCAGATTTGCCATAAGGACAGGTGTCTATCAGACTTAACTCTCAGACTTACCATTAAGTTACTTAATGGATATATATAGTTAACTTTATAATTACCTATCATAATTATTATTAAGACCTGTTTATAAAGTCACCTATTGGACTATTAAGAAAGTGCTATACCAAACCTCTGAAACTTACAATTAGATCAGGTGTATATAGTTATGTATTTGACTTATCAGTAAGTTATCTAATGGTAAAATATAGTTAGCTAAATAGTTACCTATCAGATGTACCATTAAGGCAGGTGTATATAATTATCAAACTTAAAATTAAGTTAACTAATGGTAATATATAATTACCTATACAGTAACATATCAGACTTAACTTTAAGACTGGTGTATATAGTTAATTTTCAAACTTACCATTGAGTTAAGTAATGATAATATATAGTTACATATGGTGTTATATATATATATATATATATATATATATATATATATATATATATATATATATATATATATAATTTGATTAATTACCTTTCAGACTAAGCCAAGAGACAAGTATATATAATTACCTATCAGATTTACCATTAAGACAGGAGTATAAATTTACCTATCAGACATACCATTAAGTTACCTAATGATAATATATGGTCACCTATATAGTTAACTATTGGACTTACCAGTAAGGTACCTAATGTTAATATATAGTTACCTAACAGAATTACCATTAAAACAGGTCAATATAGTTACCTATCAGACTTAGATCAATTTACTTAATGGTAATATGTAAGTACCTCTATAGTAACTTAATGGCAAGTTTGATAGGCAACTATATACACCTGTTTTGTTTGATAGGTAACTGTATTCATCTGCCTTAATGGTAAGTCTGATAAGTCACTATAAACACTTGTCTTAATGGTAAGTCTGATAGATAACTATATAGGTAACTATATATTACTATTAGTTAACTTAATGGTAAGTCTGATAGGTAAATATATATATTTGTCTTAATGTTATGTCTGATAGATACATGTGATAGGTAAACTATATGCACCAGTCTTAAATGTAAGTCTTATAGGTTAATATAGGTAATTATATATTGCAATTAGGTAACTTAATGGTAAATCTGATAGGTAAATATATACATCTGTTTTAATGTTAAGTCAGGCAGATAACATAATAGGTAACTATATATTAGCATTAGGTAACTTAATGGTAAGTTTGATAGGTATGATCTTTTGCAGCTGTTTCAATGATAAGTCTAATAGGTTAATATATATGTAAATACATATTACCATTAGGTAAGTTAATGTAAATCTGATTGGTAACTATATATACCTGTCTTAATGGAAAGTCTGTTAGGTTACTATATAGGAAACTATATAGGTAACTATATATTAACCTTAGTTAACTTAATGAAAAGATTGATAGGTAACAATATAAACCAATCTTAAAGGTATGCCTGATAGGTAACTATATAGTTTATTGTACAGTTAACTACATATTAGTATTAGTTACCTTAATGGTAAATCTGCTCAGTAACTATATACATATGTCTTAATGTTATACTTGATAGGTAACTATATACCACTGTCTTAATGGTAAGACTGAGAAGTAACTATTTCTGTAATTATATATTAACATTAGGTAACTAAATGATAAGTCTGATAGGTAAGTATATACACCTGTCCTAATGATAATTCTGAGAGGTAATTATATAGGTAAATCTATATTACCATCAATAAATTTAATGTTAAGTCTGTTAGGTAACTATATACAACTGTCTTAATGGTAAGTCTGATAGGTTACTATATGAGTAACTATATATAACCATAAGCTAACTTAATAATAAATCTGATAGGTATCTATATACAACTCTTTGATAGGTTAATATATAGGTATGTATCAACTTAAGGTGTATTAACTGAATGTAATATATAGTTACTTATACACTGCCCTATCAAACTTGACACTGAGAGAAGTGTACCTAGTTGCCTATCAGACATAGCATTAAGACATATTTATATAGTTACCTATCAGACATAGCATTAAGACACATTTATATAGTTACCTATCAGACATAGCATTAAGACACATTTATATAGTTACCTATCAGGCATAGCATTAAGACACATTTATATAGTTACCTATCAGGCATAGCATTAAGACATATTTATATAGTTACCTAACAGACATAGCATTAAGACACATTTATATAGTTACCTATCAGACATAGCATTAAGACACATTTATATAGTTACCTATCAGACATAGCATTAAGACATATTTATATAGTTACCTATCAGACATAGCATTAAGACACATTTATATAGTTACCTATCAGACATAGCATTAAGACACATTTATATAGTTACCTAACAGACATAGCATTAAGACACATTTATATAGTTACCTATCAGACATAGCATTAAGACACATTTATATAGTTACCTATCAGACATAGCATTAAGACACATTTATATAGTTACCTATCAGACATAGCATTAAGACACATTTATATAGTTACCTATCAGACATAGCATTAAGACACATTTATATAGTTACCTATCAGACATAGCATTAAGACACATTTATATAGTTACCTGACAGACATAGCATTAAGACACATTTATATAGTTACCTAACAGACATAGCATTAAGACACAATTATATAGTTACCTGACAGACATAGCATTAAGACACATTTATATAGTTACCTATCAGACATAGCATTAAGACACATTTATATAGTTACCTATCAGACATAGCATTAAGACACATTTATATAGTTACCTAACAGACATAGCATTAAGACACATTTATATAGTTACCTAACATACATAGCATTAAGACATATTTATATAGTTACCTATCAGACATAGCATTAAGACACATTTATATAGTTACCTATCAGACATAGCATTAAGACACATTTATATAGTTACCTATCAGACATAGCATTAAGACACATTTATATAGTTACCTAACAGACATAGCATTAAGACACATTTATATAGTTACCTATCAGGCATAGCATTAAGACACATTTATAGAGTTACCTAACAGACATAGCATTAAGACACATTTATATCGTTACCTATCAGACATAGCATTAAGACACATTCATATAGTTACCTATCAGACATAGCTTTAAGACGTAGCATTAAGATATTTATATAGTTACCTATCAGACTTACCATTAAGTTACCTCATGGTAACATATAGTTATCTATATAGTTACCTATAGGTAGAAGGTTACAAACTAAGATGCACTGTTTATGGTGATATGTGAGGAAGATAACAGTTGACTCTAGACTGAAGTAGGCCAAGCATTTTCTTGTGAGATGGTCCCACTACCTAGTTGTTCATGGAAAGAAGCTGCTTGAGTGGAACTTACATCTCAATGGTAGAATGGCAATGGTTTGCTACAATGTATGCCAGCTTTATTTCATGTTCAAGAATTCAGTTTCTTTTTTATTGGTTGCTTCCTTTGATGATGACGTCATTGATGACTAAGTAGACCAATTCTCGCATGAGAGAGCCGATGGCATGGATGGTATAGTAATGGTGGTAGAGGATGATGTTAATTTTGTTGAGCCTTTTTCTCTTGTCAATTCGCTTCTTCCTTTTCCCTTCATCAGTATTTTTGGTCCAGAGGGTGATGGAACACTGCCAGTTTGTAAGGTCTCAGGCTCAAAAAGAAGCATTTTCAGAAGCTAAAAGCAAAACTAAGAGAACTGCAGAATATTTAGTGGCAACAAAAAGCAGTCAACCTTCAGGGCCATACAGATGCATGTGATCTCAATGCAATTACATAGCAGTTACACACAATTTATAAATGAAAATCCTTGAAAATTAGCTGAAAAATTTGGATAAAGTCTCTGTTCAATAAGTATTGAACTTTATTATTCCTGATTTAATAATTATTGTTCTTGTCAAATATCAAGCATTATATCACCATGATAAATTATATAATTTCATTGATTTTTTATTTCATATGAATTTATGTATATGTATACATATATTTATATACATTTACACACACACACACACACACACACACACACATATATATATATATATATATATATATATATATATAGAGAGAGAGAGAGAGAGAGATAAAGCATAATGAATACAGTTATTTAATTTATTTCTGACGAAAGATCGGGGCAGATCTGAAATATCAAATATATATATATAAAAAAATATAAATAAATACTTTCACAAAAAAACATTCAATTTCTTTTTTTAATTTGCAACTTTTCAGTTGTTTTCTCCATATTATATATATATATATATATGTATAATTATTAATTCTAAAATTATAACATAAAAATGTTATAAAATCACTACAAAAATAGCTATTTTGTAGGCTTAAAGCAAAATACATTGTTTCCAAATATATAAAAAAGAAACCTTTCGTATCTGGAAAAAATCGATGGTCACGGTTGGCTTGGTGCAAAGCTCATTTACACTGGACTAAATCTGATTGGCAAGATGCCATGTGGAGTGACGAGAGCCCCTTTACTCTTAGATATGAGGGACGAATACATATTTGGTGTACGACTGGTGAAAAATATTCAAGTGACTACCAAGAGCACTGTTAAGCACAATAAAAAAAATCAATGTTTGGGGTGTATTCTCAGCAGCAGGAATTGGTAATTTGTTAAAATCAAGAGAATCATGGACCAGCATCAATATCACAACATTCTTTTTAATCAAATGTGGCTTTCTGCTAAAAGAACTTTTTGCCCAAAGTCAAGACTTCATGTTCCAGCATGATAACAATCCTAAGCCTCCTGCCTCAAAGAATAAACGTTATCTTGAGAGGAAGCACAATGAGGGTAAATTGCAACTTTTCTAGTGACCTAGTCAGAGTGCTGACCTTAACCCAACTGAACACTTTTGGGCGATAATGGATAAGTGTGCCCATAATAGGAAAGTTAACATGGAAGATGAGATTTTTTTGCAAATTAAAGGAATGCTGGAAAAATCTGGCAAAAAGACGTTGACTTAATAAAGAATTTAGTCTATGGTATGTCACAGAGAATTAAGGCCATTATTAAAGCAAAAGTTATGCAACAAAATACTACATTATTTTTCGACTTGTGCAATGTACATATGTACACCTGTATTAATACCCTGTATTAATAAACGAATTCTATTACTCACTTGTCTTGGTAAAAATACAAAAATCGACTTTCTATGGGTGGATCCATTTTTGCCTCGTACTATATATATATATCCAATGTGATGAGAATGAAAGTAATATATAAATTCCAACATTCACAGCATTAATCCAAAAGAGGGCTCGATACCGATAGTAGAGCGATAATTATTTATTTATTATAATTTTATCATATAGACAAAACCATTTTGCTCACTACAAAGATGCAACTTCGTTTCAGTGCATTTCAACTGCACCTCGACGGGTGAGAATCGAAAATGGTTATGAACAATCCTGCTTGTAGGAAAGCCAGATGTGAAACATCACTTCCTTTTTTCTATTTGTTTCGCATACAGCTTGCCTACAAGCAGGATTGTTCATAACCATTTTCGATTCTCACCCGTCGAGGTGCAGTTGAAATGCACTGAAACCAAGTTGCATCTTTGTAGTGAGTAAAATAGTTTTGTCTATATGATAAAATTATAATAAATAAATATATATATATATAATATGGAGAAAGTTAACACTCCACTGAGTGGTCTTATTTCGGTCAGTGCACTCATGAAACTTCGAAGTCAGCATGACCGAGATAACAGCACTCAGTTAAGTGATAAGTTTCTCCACATTAATTCAATTAATGCTCTAAAACGCCTGCCTAAAATGAGTTTCCTCCTGTAAACTATGGAAAAAGAACCAGCAACTGTGGCACATATAATACAATTTAATACTATATATATATATATATATATATATATATATATATATATATATATATATATATATATATATATATATATATATATATATATATTAATAAATGAATTCTAGTACTCACTTGTCTTGGTAAAAATACAAAAAACAACTTTTTATAGGTGTGTCCATTTATTTATCAAGGACACATGGCACAGTGGATAAAGGCGTTGGTTAGATCCAGAGACAGACCCAAAGAGTGTGAGTTCAATACCCGGTTCAGGCAGTGGAGAACTTTCAGAGGGAAAATTAGCAGGAGATAACTGATAACTGACATCCATCAAACATGGCTTGTGGAACTAGAACAGTCTACCCCAGTGATCGAAATAAAGGGTTCAGTTCGAAATTCCAACCACCTGAAGAAGGCCGGAGTGTACAACGGCCGAAACGTTGTGACAAATATGGCGACAAAGATGAGGACAATAGTCCAACTAATGTAAATACTGTAAAAAACATTTATAGAATTTAGATTAAAACACTAGAAACTTTTTCTCAAATATAAGTTTACATCTAGTAGTAAATGATTATTAAGGTGATATCTTTATCAGTTTGAATTTTATTTATGAGTTTGATTAGTGACTATTTTTACATTATATATACAGAGATTAATACAAATAAAAATGATTTTGTTTTGCATGAAACTCTGACTGGTGCAAATGGTGCAGGATGTGCATATTTATTAATGCCTGTGTGCATATATTGATGTAATAAGAAAGAACAGTTAGATTAATGATCCAAAGCCAATGTTCTATAGTATTTATGGTTTTATTTTTAAAAACAGTGCTTGATACACAAGTAGAGCTTAATTTATAACTATTTTTTTTTAAAATATGATTCCATCGTGCCATATAAATTACTGTTTTGAAACTTGACTCAAGTCCTAAAGCTTAATTTCAATATTAAACTTAAAATTTAGAGTGCAGCTTCATTATCAAGCAATGTTCAGAATAACTGGAGAAATATTTTACTCATTTACAGGTTGGAAATGAACGTGTAATCTGTTTTTTTTTCTTTCAGTTATCCAGGCGTCACTACTGTGATAAAAGTATGTATGTTTATTATTTGTCAAATTTTTTTGTGTCCTATAAAGTTTGGTTGGGGGAGATTTTGTCTGGCTACAATGGCCTTTTTTGCCAGGTTCTGTTGTTTATTTTTTTTACTATTTGTTAAAATTCACTGACTGCTGTTATAGTTACAGTGTTTTTTGTGTTTGTTTGTTTTTTTTATTGATGGTTTCTTAAAGGGGTGCTTAGGTATGATTGGGTTGTATTTTTAATTCTATAGTTTTATACATGTCTGAAATTAATCTAATTTGCTAATAGATTTATATGGTATTGTGTAATTACTTATATATGGTGAAGTGGAATTTTTAATATATATTTTATGATTTAATTTCTATTGTAAAAATTTTTATATCCATTTATAAATTACTCATTTTTTAAGGCGTATATTTGGTGGTGTCTGCAAATAACCATTATTTCATTTCTCTGATTTCATAAATTTTTGTTTTTTTGGAGACTTGATAATGTGTAGTTTTTCATGTAGGCATAAATGGCATGGGTCATCCAAGCTTTTAGAAGTTTTATTTATTATTTTCCCTTTTACTGTTTGTGTTTTATTTGTTTCTTTTAAATGCCAAAAATATTTAGATAGGGATGTTTGGTTTCAGTTTCTGATATTATTGAAGGAACTTTGGTGTTGTCTCCACCTCATTTTAAATTCATTTCTTGTGGATCCTCTATATATCTTTTCAATATTTCGATTCTCAATGGATGAAATTGTGCATTGATATACTACAGATACTCTGCAGCATTTTGCATTCAAAGGGCAATTTTCAGGGTTTCTATAATTGCATTATTTTTCATTATTATTGTCTAATTTCATTTTAGAATCTTTATTTGTTTGATTTTGGCATGCATATTTTTTCAATATGTTATTATTATGTTTTTTAATAATCCTTTCTAAATTTTCAGTAGAGCTGTAACTTAACTTTAGGGTGTTTTTATTAAAAATCTTGCTAAGTTTACTGTTCTTAGGAAAATATTTTTCAATTAAAGACAGGAATTTTTGTTCTAGATTATTACTAACCATTTAGGGTTTGAGTCAAGTTTTGAAACATAGTAATTTCTGTGTCATGATGGAATAAAAAAAATATAAATATATATATATTAATAAATATAGGTATATATTTATAATAAAAATATAGTTTTAATGTATGCTATATTTATGGGTTAAAGTGCTCAATATCAGGGATAGAATTTTGTAAATATAAAAGTGGACATTAAAGTCAACATCAAGCAGTGACAGTGTGTTTCATGCTTAAATGCAATCATGAGGCCTGACAAATGTGCTTAAGCATGAAAGAGACTGTTGGGTGTTGATTTCAATATCCACTTTTATATATATACATATATATATATATATATATGTGTATATAAATATATATATATATATATATATATATATATATATATATATATATATATATATATATATATATATATATATATGTATATATAAATAAAAAGGAAAGAACAGTAAGATATAAAATCCGGTGTTCTTATAGATATTTTTATTTTTACACAATAGTGCTCTATGTAAATTTAAATTTACAGAGCATTAATATTAATAGATTTAAAATATGGTTTTACCGCTACACAGTGATAACCATGTTTCAGAAATTCGCTTGATGAGGAAATGGAACTAATGTCTTTGGTTTAATAACAAAATTAAATTCAGGGGCTTTAGCTTCCATTTCTGAAACATGGTTATCACTGTGTAGCGGTAAAACCATATTTTAAATCTATTAATATATATATATATATATATATATATATATACATATACATACATACATATATATATATATATATATATATATATATATATATATATATATATATATATATATATATATGTACAACTAGTGTAATGTTAGCAGCTGGGAACATGAAATTGGTGAGCTGAATTCCGGTTGATTTTGTTTGCATTCACTTTCGCACAAATATCCTTGAGACGTATGAATCCTTTTCTTCTCCCACTAGATCTGGGTTAAATGCTAGAGTACACTAGGCTCTTTAGCCTTAGTTGGCAACCAGTCTACAAGAAGAACAACTCTGAATTAAAAACCTATGATTGAAGCTATCACCAGTTATCTTGGCCATTCTTGTCATTGCATAATAGAAGTTGATGTACAGAGAGTCAAATTCACGTTGTACAAGTGCCTATTGCAATAATTTCTGTGAGTTACAGGTACGTTCTTATTTGAAAGAGCCAAACAACAATTCATTTAAGAAACCTGTCATGCTTGAAATTGAGCAGACAGCCATTATCATCATCCACAGTAGGGAAGAAATGAAGCAAAACCTTCGTGAATGCAATCAAGCATGCCAAGCAGTATCAAGAGAAGCAGCAAGTTCTTTGCCCAGTGAATTGGTGATAGAGTAATTGTGAGTTCAATACCTGGTCTCGGCAGTTTGATTCAATGGATACTGAGTAGTACTAAAATAGGAATGAAATAAATATCTCTCGACATGTTTAGAGGGACAAGAACAATCTACCCCCTATATAAATTAAAGACTTCAGTTTGAAATTCCTTGAAGGTTAATTTGATTGACATGCAACTGGTGAAGATCAGAGGGTATAACAGCTAAAACATTGTAATAACAACAAAGATGAGGATAATAGTCAGCATGTAAATAATGCAAATAATTCTTCTTCTGCTATGCAGTCATGGTTTCCCACAATTTCCTTGAAGCTCTTAGTAAGATTTTTCTTTTCGACACTCCTAATTCTACTATCCATTTAGGTAGGGGGTTCCTTGCTGTTTCCCTCTGTTTCTTTTGTTTTCAATATCTGCAAGTGTGCCAAATTCTCCAAGCTTTCTTTCCTCATTATTTCAACTCTTATCATTCTAAGTATAAGCATTATTTTTGTTGTTTCAATCTTCTGGACTTTATTCGTTTGTTCTGTCCAACATTTTTCTTTAGATTTAGATTTGTCTCAAATCTCTTCTTCATCTTTGTTCCACATTCATTGTCATATGGGTGGGGTGGGGGCTGATATTACATGACATTTCAGTAATCTTTCCTTTGCTTCTTGTGAAATTTGGATTTTGGTGTTTCACTGCCGTCTTCTGTTCAAACGTTTCCTAGATATTTAAATTTTTGTACTTGCTTGATTTTGCTTACTCGAATTTGCAGTTCACATGTGGGACTGTTTTTTTTATTTTTTTTGCTGAAGACCATACATTCTGTTTTCTGACAACTGAGGCTTAGTCTTTTCTTCCCACTTTCTTTTAGTACCTTCCTGAAGTTTACTTTTTGTGTTTGTCTGGCTGAAGAAAAAGAGGTACACTTTAATTCAGATGGAAAGGCAATATCCTCTGTTGGTCAAAATCTGATAGCCCGTCCTATATAAATAAGGTCATACTCAATTGGTCAAAATCTGATAGCTTGTTATATATAAATAAGGTCATATTCAATTGGTTAAAGTATAAATAAATTCCCAATGTACTGAAAAATTTGGAAATAAATACCCCAAATGAGCTTGCAATCTGCCACAGGTGGAAATAGTGATCTTAAATTGGGGATGGGACTAACAAACATAGGTGGTACATTGATTTACCAAAATTCCCAGTACAATAGGTAAGGATATTTTCCAGCTGAATCTGATAGTCACCTAGTACAGACACTCACACAATGGTTTTACATCAGGTATTTAATTTCTTTTTCTTATTATATGCCATGTCCTTTCAGGACATAGGCGATCATGGCTCTCCACCTCCCTCTATCCCTTGCAGCTCTCAGCAAGCTCCTTCCCTCTGCTTCCTCCCCCAGACCATGTTCTGTCATCCACCTGCTCAAGATCATCAGGTATGTCACGCGTTGTTTTCCCTTGTCTCTCTATTTGACCCATGAGTATCAGATTCTCCAGGCCCTCCTTCCTCATTATGTGTCCCAGAAACTTCAGCTGCCTCATTCTGATGTGAAGTATAAGTCTTCTCCTGGTTTGCAACCTCTCTAATACTTCATTATTGCTCACATGCTCAGTCCATGACATCCTTAGCATCCTTCTGTAGAACTACATCTCCGTCGCCTCAAGTCTCTTCTTCATCTTTGAGGAAATCGTCCAACATTTGCTGCTATAAAGAAGAACATATGTCATGTAACAGCTCAGTATTCTTTTCTTTGTTACCAAAGAAATCTGTCTCGCAATACTCTGCCCAGATTTTGGAATGTGTCCTTGGCCATCCCAATACGTCTACGGATCTCAGCAATGGACTCTGTCAAGATACTTCCCAGATAATTAAACTTCTCCGTCTGCTTGATTTGAGTGTTCCCAACCTGCAAATCACATTTTGGGCTCTTCCTCTCGCTGATGACCATGCTTAATTCTTTCCTTAATTACTGACCCCAAACAAATCAAAAAATCTAAATATCATGAGAAAATATGTCAAAGCATCCCCCTTTGTTTGAAAGAATTAAGAGCAGATCCTTTAAATGTTTTGATATTAAATCATCAAAAAATAGATCACTCAAAATTATTTTGAAGGTCACACTAGATTGAAAACATGGGAAAGAAAAATGTCACATGACCTTGAACACTTCCACAGATGGAAATACTGTAACATAATGATTGAAAGTATTTTCAATTTTTGTTCATTAAGAACCTCTTGAGAGAACACTTGTGTTTAGTGTAAATTTATGTAACTAGAATTCTTTTGCCAACACACTGATAGTATATTTAGTATTGTTGAAGTTATTACTAACATTTTTTGGTCAAGATGTACAAATTCTACTCTTCTGAATGTGTTTATATTTACGGTGCTACTAGTGTGCATTATATTTTACCAGAATGAAATAAATATAAAAACTTAAATGAAAAATACATAAAAAAACAATATTGCATTTTTATTTAAATAAGAAATTGTTATTTTAATCATTAAATTATTAAATGGTTTGCATGTTAAATGATAAAACTTTGAATCTTTCCCAAAACTTCATTAAATTAATTGTACTAAGTTATGCGCCCTATATATATATTATTTTGTATGTGTAGTACATAGTGGAAAGCACTTAATATCAGTGATAGAGCTAATATATTCAACTGTATGTATACAACTGAGTATATATATGTATACATATATATATATATATATATATATATATGCATATTATGAAATGGACAAAGTTGGACAATTATTTAAGACATTTTTTTGTTTATACATTCTTTTTATAGATACAAATATTAAAGTAAATGTTCTGTTTATAATAAACAGTATTAACAACATTTACCGGCCTGAATGTCCGAGAAATATTTTCTATATTTTCTATGAAAATTTCTCAGACATTCAGGCCGGTAAATGTTGTTAATACTGTTTATTATAAACAGAACATTTACTTAAATATTTGTATCTATAAAGAAAATGTATAAACATAAAAATGTCTTATATATATATATATATATATATATATATATATATATATATATATATATATATATATATATATATATAGTATATAGTGTATATAGATATATATATATATATATATAGAGAGAGAGAGAGAGAGTATATTGTATGGATACAACTGAGTATATATATATATATATATATATATAGTATATATATATATAGTATATATATATATATATATTTTTTAATTTGTAGGTCTGATTTGGATCGTGATTATGATTCCAATGTAATAAATTATAACCATGGAATATTAGTGTTTGAGCCTTTTATATTATATTTTTACTCTGTCCTGGACATTGGGTTCTACCTGGATTCTATCCTCTTGGGAATTTATGTATATATATATATATATATATATATATAATTTTCTTTTTGAATCTGTAGGTCTGATGAATTGGATCGTTTTTACAATTACAAAGGAATAAATTATGACCATGGAATATTAGTGTTCAAATCTTTTCATTATATATATATATTTTATTTTTATTTTTATTTAAATTATTAGCAATGATTTACATTGAGCTCTCTGGATTTTATCCTCCTTGGATCTACCCATAGAGATTACCTAGTTTTTCGTAAACTATATATATATATATATATATATATATTGACCACTAATATTATCAATATATATATATATATATATATATTTA
The DNA here is from genome assembly GCA_964036315.1 of Acanthosepion esculentum. Lineage (NCBI taxonomy): Eukaryota > Metazoa > Mollusca > Cephalopoda > Sepiida > Sepiidae > Acanthosepion > Acanthosepion esculentum. Next base: position 7,606,174 of record OZ038508.1, on the reverse strand, counting down.
TATACATACACATTATACACACACACACATATACATATATACATTGATAAATATAAAATCTTCAATGAACTCTTCATCATGATCATTAGGATTTTTGAAAATCCTAATGATTGTAGCAAATAGTTCATGACCTATATATGTATACATATTTTATAACTTTATAATGCACATTGAGCACTGTTTTGAATGATTATTAGTGTCTGAGCCTTTTATATATATATATATATATATATATATATATATATATATATATATATATATATATATATATATATATATATATATACATATATATATATATATATATATATATATGCACATGGTACTTATTGGAAAGTGCTCAATATCAGTGACAGAGCTAACATAATTAGTTTAGTTTGCGATCATCACACACACACACACATATATATATATATATATATATATATATATATATATATATATATATATATATATATATATATATATATCTTTGTTAGGAAGTGTGCTGTTCTTAAAAAAAACAGATGTTCTCTGTAGCCAAATGGTAAAGCAAACTGAATCATATATTTGGTTCTCCTACAAAGGGGAGATGCAGGTTCAATCCCTGCTCAAGAACACATTTTCTTTATTTATTAAGATTTCTCAAATCTACTAGCCAACAGGCATACTACACATTGTTTTAAGTAAAAGTAAAAATGTCCGTCTATTTCAAATATGAGTATCTGCCAAAATAATGCTTACAGTTCATGACATCTATTAGGGAGATGTGATTTAATATACTTTAATGTTTTAAAAAATTATTCAGTATTATTATTGTTTAAGTAATAAGCATTATAACAGCACAAATATCTATATTGTGGAAAAAGAAGTGAAATTACCTGTGTGTTGGATTGTGCTCAGACATGGGAGGCTGAGTGTTTAAAAGTGCAAATATAGACAATCTGAATTATAATGATTTCCTTAACCAATTCCTGCAGAAAAGCACAATCGCTATCTTAAGATTTTTCAAAATTACAGGTGGATAGATGTATTCCACATTAATTAACAGATCGCGGCAGCTATTAGGGGGATGTGATTAAATATACTATAATGTTTAAAAAAATTATTCAGTATTATTATTGTTTAGGTAATAAGCATTATAACATAGCACAAATAGCTATATTGTGGAAAAAGGAATTTTCGACAATATACGCATTTTTTACGTATTTATGGTTATTTTTTTAACTTTTATCTAAACTAACATTTTTGTACATGTAGTTATGGATAATATTATACATTAATTATTGATTTTTTTTAATTAATAACTATTTGTGTTCAGTTGTTGACATTAATATCTATCTGCAGATGTTTAAAATTTTGAAATAATGCAATAAAAAAATTTAAATTTAATCTCTCTAATAGATGTCAGCATCTATTAAAATAATAAAAATGTTTGATTAAAAATAAATCCAATAAGTTTTTAAATATATATATATATATACATATACATATATATATATATATATATATATATATATATACACAGTATTTACATTAGTCGAACTATTGTCCTCATCTTTGTCGCCATATTTGTCGCAACGTTTTGGCCGTTGTACGCTCCGACCTTCTTCAGGTGGTTGGAATTTTGAACTGAACCCTTTACTTCGATCACTGGGGTAGACTGTTCTAGTTCCAACCACCTGAAGAAGGCCGGAGCGTACAACGGCCGAAACATTGTGAAAAATATGGCAACAAAGATGAGGACAATAGTCCAACTAATGTAAATACTGTACATAATACCTCATCTCAGAAATATAGACATATATATATATATATATATATATATATATATATATATATATATACATATATATGTATATATATATATATATATATATATATATATATATACACATATATATGTATATATATATATATATATATACACATATATATATGTATATATATATATATATATATATATATATATATATATGTATATATACATATATATATATATATGTATATATACATATATATATATATATATATATATATATATATATATACATATATTATAAATTAATTGATTTAAAATATGGTTTTTAAATCAATTAATTTATAATATTAATGCTCTGTAAATTTACATTGAGGACTATTGTGTAAAAATAAAAATATCTATAAGAACACTGGATTTTATATCTTACTGTTCTTTCTTTTTATTTATATATACATATATATATATATATATATATATATATATATATATATATATATATATATAATAATTATATTAATATATGTAGCACTCATTTCACTCAGAAGGAAATGTCGATGAGCATCCAAATACTTGGCAATGATTTTGCTAATGATAACAATGGTATTAAATAGTAAAGGTAAAAATAGCTTTTCCATATGCATATGAAATAAACTCTGGAATAAAGGTATGTAAAAACGATTATAATTTTGACACACCTTAAGAATATATAAATTCTGGTAAATTTTTTATCTATAAATATCTTTTGTTTTTATTCATTTAAGTTGGGAAAAATACAATAAATCCTCCTTAAAATGTGGATTATACTATTTTCTTTTCATTTGGATTAATTAAATTCAATAGTGTAGAATTTCTTTTATAATTTTTTTTTGTCAGAATTTTGGCAAAAACATAAAATACATTTCAATTAGTCATCGGAACAGTTCTTAAATAATTGAACTGAATTTTACAATTGTGTACCTAAAAAGAAGAAACAAAGTATAATTAGAATAAAATTAATTACCCCTGCAAACAAAGATCAGAGAAAATAGAGAATGGTGGCTGTACACTCAACCAATTGAATCTTTAAACTTAAATTTAATTTAGCAGAATTGTGTGTCTGCCACAAGTTGAACTCTGACTTTAGCCAAAAGTGCTTAGAGTCTGACAGTAGTATTTTGACAGCTTTATAATTTCTTTGTTTTGTTTTGATACTTGCCAATCCCAGAATGCTGCTAATCTCAGGAACCTTAAGCCAATTTTAGAAATAAACCAAGGTTTCAGATCTCTACAGGAGATAAAAATGGTTTAAAACTACATTTATTTATTGATATAATGACCCTACAATGCATGGTGCCAAGTGTTATTTCTCACTAAATTCAAGTGACAAATTCAAATACATACATATATACATATATATATATATATATATATATATATATATATATATATATATATGATAAAATATAGGTTTACAGTATGGTATATTTATAGGTTAAAGTGCTCAATATCAGGGATAGAGTGTATATAAATATAAAAGTGGATATTGAAGTTAATACCCAGAGGCAAAAATCTGTTTCATTGTAAACATAATCGTCAGGCCATTGACTGCATTTAGCATAAAACAGACTGTTACCTATGGGTGTTGACTTCATTGCCCACTCTTTTATATATATATATATATATATATCGAGAGAGAGAGAGAGAGAGAGAGAGAGAAATGGGTAAATTGTTGCCATATTATATATTTCATTTTGCACATCTGTGTTGCCTGTTTTTCATTTTGCCACTTAGGCATCATTTGCTAGAAAAAGAGCGCCATGATGAAATTTGGAAATGACATGCTGTACTGCTTGGCATTTGCCCCAAAACCTCCAATACGAACATTTCAAAGTGTTTAGTTGTCAATCTGAGTTGGATGATATATCCAGTCAACATCATGGTGTTTGGAATGATTACTACTGATGGGAACGTTATGCTTCCATTCATCTTCCAACAGGACCTCAGACTCAACACAGAGACCTCCATCAAGCACCTTGAGCAGGAAGTTCTACCCTGCATCAAGAGGATGGCTGCTGGATGATACTTATATCTGGTAACTGGACTCTGCACCATGCCACATAAGCAGGAGAACCCAGTCATGGCTGTCAGCCAATTTCTGCAACCACATCACCCCTGACATCTGACCACCTAACTCCCCAACTTTTCTTAGTAGGCACGTTTCATTCTCTGTGGGACTTTATGAAACAAATGCAAGGATTTTATTTCGTAGCGCATAATTTATATACAAAAATATTTACATACAAAACATTTATGTACAAAAGTTTTCCAAAATATCACTAATTCACTTTTGTTTAATAGACATTGAATTGTATCACTTTCCATCCACCATAACTTGCCTATGTTTTCGGCAAATGTGATGAATATTTATGAGTGTTCCGAACTCAAGAATTTTGTAAAACCAATAACATTTTTGCTCTTGTTTATAAATACTTGTTATAAAATAAAATCCTTTCAGTTGCCTTGCTAACGTACCTCAGAGGATGAAACACGCTGGCTAAGATCAGTTTTCCTTTTGTCATTGTCATTCATAACTGCCTTGTTTACTGAAATGTTTACATATGCATATACATACATACATACATACATATATATATATATATATATATGTGTGTGTGTGTGTGTGTGTACATATACACATACACATACATATACATATACACATACCTATATACATATACACATACATATATACATATATATTTGTGTGTGTGTATACATATACACATACACATACATATACATATACACATAAATATATACATATGCACATACATATATACATATATATATGTGTGTGCATGTGTGTGTGTGTGTGTGTGTGTGTATACATATACTGTACATATATGCCTACAATTGGAATTCAAATGTATCCATGTTGTCATGAAGTTAAAAGCAGTCGATCTTAATGTCTATTCCAACGTAATTTCAATAAAAACAAAATAAATAGAATAACATATTTATTTTTTCCTCAGTAATTTTATAATTTTAAACTTAATAGAGATTAAATTTAGATTTTAAAAGCATTTAATAGTTATTATAACCTTAATTCGTTGTCAAGTTTTTTTAATTTTCGTATACTTGCATTTTGATTGGTCATTCCAGCTTATGTAACAGTGTTTTCCCTTGCGAGGAGTGGTTAAATAATTTGAATCTTTTAAAACCCTTTATTCTATATTCAACATCTTCACTGGATAAGACACCAGAGGTGTTGAAACAAAATGTCTATATATATATTTATATTATAATTTTTAAATAAATAATTATATTTGCACTACTCTGTATTGAGCACTCTTTTAAGAATAGTAATTGTTGGTTATTGGAATTTATTCCGTATACACCAATCCTATACTTGGATATATATATATATATATATATATATATATATATATATATATATATATATATATTTAAGTATAGGATTGGTGTGGATGGAATAAAATTCTAATAACCAAAAAAAAAATTAATTTCGTTTCTTGCTTTGAAAAAGTCCACATTGGACAAAGCACGTCAGCAATTACTATTTTCCTATTGTCATTTATTTATAAATATTGTCTTATCTAAAAGTTAACTTTGAGAAATTTTCACATATATATATATATATATATATATATATATATACAAGTTTTGTTAAATTCAACTGTTTGATTAATAATGTATTATATTTTTCCAGTTACCAAATGTATTTTGTGGTTGAAAATACGAATAACCTGCTGAAATGTTTTGTTAAAATAACAGAAAAAATATCATGAAAAATAAACAGTCCGTCTGTGGATAACAATATATATATATATATATATATATATATATGTTTTTATTTATATATATATATATATATATATATATATATATATATATACATACATATATATATATATATATATATATATATATGTATATATATATATACATACATATATATATATATATATATATATATATATATATATATACATACATATATATATATATATATATATATATATATATATATTATATATAAATTACACAACAAAATCCTAAATTACCTAATATAGTATGATAAAAACTACATCAGTCTTATTCAACCCCTGTGTATAGACTGTGTTCATGTCAAAATTGAAATTTAACTTTGACTGCTGTTGAAAAACTGATACAGAATTTATCCATTTCAATGTTTCAGTCAGTCCCTAACCACCGTCACAGGCATTTCGTCTGGCATCATGCCTCAGTCAATTTCACACTACTTAACAACACTGCTTTTTATTTTTATCAATATTTATCATGTAATTGTTCTCTTGAGCTTTCCTCTTTGGTAACTGAACTTTACAAACTTAAGCGCAGTACTAGATTGTCAGCTAGGTCTCATCATTTTACTGTTAAAATTGCTCAATATAACCACAAGTCCTATGCAAATAGTTTCTTCTTTCACATTTCTCACTTATAGAACTCGTTTCTGGCTTCTTGCTATCCTGTCAACTACAATCTCCAAAGATTTATATACAATTTTAGTTGTGATCTTCTGTCTCCTTGAACCTTGGTTATTTATTGTTCACTATCTTCAGTAATATTTTTCACAGATTCTTTTATTCTCAGTAACCCCTTGTATCTTAGTGGCTTTCTCACATTGCTTGTGGTGATCTTAGTGAAGTTAGCAGGCTTTGCACAGTTAGAGAAAACTGAAATGAAGTAGTACCCTTGCCACAGAAAGAGATTTTAGTCCAGTCCTAAGAAGAGGTTGGTGCAAGATGTACCACAACCAACATCCAGACTGACACCAATGGGGAACAAAAGATATTCCTAGATGGTAACCAACAACATCACCTTAACTTGGGATTAGTAATCTTTTAAAGCAAAACCATAACCGATTGTTAGTACTATGTTTATATCATGTTTTGTTGTTGTTTTGCATTGTTAATAAAAATGGTAAACATACTTTGGCACCTCTCTTTTCATTTCCCTTTAGTTCCTCACATTTCGAAGCTCTTCGAGGTAATAATGACCTAACACTGTAATATTCACTGTTTCTCTTGGAAATTAATCTTATAATTGTTGTGATGAATTTTCCTCAATGGTAGCTAAATATTATAAATCTAAATGCAGTACTAGATTGGCAGCTAGGTCTCATCATCTTACAGTTGAAATGTCTAGATGTAACCATAAGTTCTATGTTAACAGTTTTGTCTGTCGCACTTCCCACTAATGGAATTCTTTCCAGACTTCTTGGTTTCCAGTCAACTTTGATTTAAAAAAATGTAAATGGAATTTCAATCATCATCTTCTTTTTTTCTTAATTCCTGTTATTTCATTGTTCTCTTTTGTTAATGATGTAATGGAATAACCCGGCACCCCCATGAATTATTACACTATAGGTAGTAAGTATCTATAAAGTCAACAGTCTACGAGAGACTGGAGGATGACACAGGAGAGAGAGAGAGAGAGAGAGAGAGAGTGAAGACGCAAGCACGTCCGACCTTCCAATTAGTGGCACTCACTACTATGATTGACCTGTATGTATAACTGTACCGTATTTCATTTTTTTTTTTTTTTAAGCTTTTCACCCCAAGCAAGGCTGGAAGCCACTAGCACGCAAGGGTTTAAGAAGGTTTGGAGGAAGAGCAGATAGGAGTGGTAGAGGAAAGGATGTGTAGAAAGATAGTGGATCGATCAAGGCAAGGGGGTTACAGAAGATTTGGAGTGAGAGCAGATAGGAATGAAAGAGGAAAGGATGTGGAGAAGGGAAGTGGGTAGGTCAAGGCAACTGGAGATGTCGATTGACATTACACTTAAATAGTTGGAGATTATATTTGTCAGGGAAACAGGAATAAGGAAGGGAGTTCCACAGGCGAGATGTGCGAGACATGAAGCTATTGGAGTAGAAGAGAGGTCTACATCTAACAGTTTCAATAGTGAAGGGGTGGGAACGGGATGCCAGCCTCGTAGGTCGCTTAAATTCATGAGGCCTGGGAACCAGCGAAAGCAGCTCATTGGAGCAATTACCATGAAAGTATTTGTAAAAAAGACAGAGCGAGGCAACGGCGCATCTGTGAGAGAGCGACTGCAGACGAGATGACAGATCAGGGCCAATTACATTGCATATCCATCTCTGGATCTTATCAAGAACCCAGAGGCAAACAGCAGGGGCTCCAGACCATATATGGCAGCAATACTCCATGCAAGGGCGAATGGTTGATTTATAGATTTGGAGGATTGATTCCGGGGAGAAAAATTTCCTGGCTTGGCACAGGGAGCCAACTTTCCTTGTGGTGGATGAAGCAATTGACTCGATGTATTTGTTCCATCTCAGATCAGCGGACAGCGTGAGATCGAACAGCCGCAGAGAGGAGCTCTCGAGAAGTTGGGCTTCAGACATTCTAATGGGATGCAGGGATGGATCCCTGTGGTGGTTAATAGAGAGCAGTTTTGTTTTAGAGGCATTAAAGTTAACCAACCAATTCTTGCCCCAGTTCACAACCTACTGTAGGTCCTTTTCGAGACGAACTGCCAGGTTAACTTTGTCAGCATCACTAGATTTGTGTTTGAGGCAGGAGTAAATTGTGGTGTCATCCGCATAGATGCCGACTTGGGAATCTATGGCGTCAGGAAGTATTGTACTTGTTGTGTACAATAAACTTTTCTTCTAGTATCCATCTGGTGTTACTTATTTATTCCCTTAGCACGGAATATAACAGTTCCGATGAGGATTGTCTGAACATAACAGTTAATAATGTTTTTCTCTTTCTCACTCTCAATAACTCCTTGCGTCTTAGTGGCTTTATTGACTTGCTTGGGGTGAAATGATTACAAAAAAGAATGAAAAATTTGATGTTTAATGTTTTTATTCTGCTGTCCATGTTTCATGGTAATTGTTCAGATGAACACTTTGCTATGGTACTTATACTTTATGAATTTAAGTGCAGTACTAGATTGGCAGCTAGGTCCCATCTATTTACAGTGGAAAAGGGTGGATGTAACCGTAAGTTCTATGCTAACAATTTCTTCTGTTGCACTTCTTGCTCGTGAAACTCTCTTCTGGCTTCAACCTACCCACTCAATGAAGAACTTCAAAAATTTAAACGCATTGTCGATCATTATTGTTTCTGTTCTTTTATTGTTTTCTCTCCTTAATAATGTTTTTTATTCTCATATTCTTTAACTCCTTGCATCTTAGTGGCCTTATTGCCTTGCGTGGGGATGAAATGATTTTTTTTTTTAATTTCTAAAAGAAAAGTAAAAGGTATCTCAAAGAAATAATAATCCCTGGCATTACAAAAGGTGTAAAATTGATAAAGTTAAGTGTTAAAAAAGAAAGTTAAATTGTACTTCACCTGCTTTTTTTCTTAGAATTTTCTCTCTCTTGCAGACATTAAATATCGTCTGCAAGCTGAGGAACCAAGATAAATAGTCTAAATTCATTATCAATTAACATTTAATTTCAAAGATGTCAGTGCAAGAATTGGCAATTAACTTTTGGCAACTCAGACAATTTGCATATATTAATTTCTTTATGTTGAACTTGCATGAATGCAGTTATTAGCATGTATGTATTTGTGTATTCATATATATATATATATATATATATATATATATATATATATATATATATATATAGCACAAAGTCACACATCATCATGACCGAAGGTTTGAGTGTGCTGGCCTTATTCAAATTGTTGATAATGCTAGATAACAAGCTCTATCAAGTGCTGTCCTGGCTGAAGAGGGTGACTGTTGGAAGATCATACGTCTGGCAACAGGACACTGCACCATACCACACAAGCAGGAGAACCCAGTCATGGCTGTCATACAAATTCTGCAATCACATCACTCCTTCCATCTGACCAACTAAATCCCCAGACTGCAACCCCCTTTAATATTATGTGTGGGGCACAGTTGAGCAAGAGACCAACAAAACTCCTTGTAATAACAAAGATGAACTGAAAGCACAGATTATGGCAGCATTCACCAACTTAAACAAGGAGACTGTCCAGAAGAGTTGCAGGAGATTCTGAAGTCATCTGGAGGCCTTGGTTAAAGCCGATGGCGATTTTCTTGGATAAATGTACTCTTTAGTATTTCAAGATATTTTTGTGTAATTTTGGTAAATATGTCTGTTAAAATGTGATGCCAGTATTATTTTCATTTTTGTGTAATTTAGACGGTGATTTATCCATCGCAACCTGTATATATATATATTGCACATTTTAATAATTCACATTAATTAAGGTTAATTGCATGAGGTTTCTTTTAAACAAACTCATTGTATTAAAATCTAATTAGTTAGCATAAAATTAAAATTTGATCTTTAAGGTTAAGTAAAGTTGTTGAACAATTAATAATATTCTGATACAAAAATACACTTAAAGTAGAGACGAGATTGTTTTAAACTTAAACTAATATTTTTTTGTTTTAACACTAGACTTAAAAAGTCAAAAGTTGCTGAAACTTAAGTAATTAAGAATAAGTTATACCTTGAATTAAATATTTAAATAGGCATTGATAGTGAATGTAACATAAAAAAGCAATCGACATAAACAATAAAATATTTTCACGTTTTGCATTTTAACTTTCATATTAGAGGCTAGCTTTGGTTTGTGCACAGGTGTGTGAATATGTGCCTGTGTGTATGTATAAATGAATATGTTTTTCTGATGCAAGTAAATTGGTATGAGTGCATAAATGTATATACATATGTGGATATGAAATACATATGTGACTATTTACTGGCTTCAGCTGGGTATTGGGTAGATATTTTGCCCAAAGAGGACTAAACTCACAATGTATGGCTTCCAATGCTAACCATACATAACATCTACAATTCTCTCCTTCTTTATCTCTCACTTTCTTTTTATCTCTTCTCTCTCTATCCCCCCTCTCTCTCTCTTTATATATATATATATATATATATATATATATAAAGACATTTATAATATGTTTAACATTCTTTTTTTTAACGTTAAACATATTATAAATGTCTTTAAATAAATTGTTGGACTATGTCCAATTCAAATATATATATATATATATATATATATATATATATATATATATATATATATATTGATTTTCCAAGCATAGCTTAGATGTGGCACAAGGTCAAAATTAAGATGTACCCAGTGAAAATTGAACTCACAATTCAGTCATAATTGTTCTCTCTCTCTCTGGCCAATGTGGGCTGGAGAGGGTCATTTGTCTTCACTGGTCAGGTTGGGAAGCCCTTCTAACTATCCTCACACTGTTTAGCTGGCAGGTCGATGCTGTTGACCCAGTGTGTGAACATTACAGTCCCCATATGACTTCTTAGACCCATGTGTGAGGGTTGGGTGAAGGCCATGGACCAGTACAGTCCTCCATTCCAATTGACCTGAGTAATGCAGTAGGTTGGACTGCTTGGCTGCAAAGGTACTACCACTGACGATACACCCATATATATATATATATATATATATATATATATATATATATATATATATATATATGTATATATATATATATATATATATATATATATATATATATGTGTGTGTGTGTATTGTAACTATTTACACTATCTAAATTGTTCAGACTGTTGTCCTCATTTTTATTGTCATATTCACGATGTTTCAGCCATTGTCTTTTTTTCAGCCATTGTCTTTTTTTCAGCCATTGTCTTTTTTTCAGCCATTGTACACTCTGGCCCTCATCAGGTGATATATGTTGGAACTTGACTCAAAGAGTTGTGAGTTTAAGATCTGGCCACATCAGAGGTGAACAAAAGCTTAGAGAGTTGAGTTACTAAAGGAATTAGCTGAAATCTGAGATATCCAGAAAAGGCATGGCATGTGGAACTAGAACAATATACCCTTGTGGACTAAATAAAGGGTTCTGTACAAAATTCCAGTGTATATCTCCTGAAGAAGGCCAGAGCATACAACAGCTGAAATGTAATGAAGATGAGGACAACAGTTCAAACAAAGTGTAAATATATATATACAGGGGTTGGACAAAATAATTGGAACAGCTGCAAATTCCACTCCTATATTTCAAAGACCTATTATATTAAGAACTTTAACTAAAACTTCGTAATTGCAGGTTGTATCTATTGTAAATATGTTTATTTATCTAATTTACGTTGTCTTTGTCTTATTTATTTTTAGAATTTAGTAAAATTTAAGCTAAATGCATGACCTCTCCGAGTTCACAAAAGGGCAAATTGTTGGAGCTTGTATGACAGGAGCCTCGATCACTAAGTTTTCTGAACTGTTTGGTTTTTCAAGAGCTACCATATCAAGAACTATGACGCAATTTGTGAAACAGGGCAAAACTTCTAGCAACTTTAGCAATTCAGGCCGGACTTGCAAACTTACTGACAAGGACAGACGTGCATTCAAACGCAATGTGGCAAAAAATCATTGGACTACTGCGACCAAAGTGACTGCTGAGTTGAATAATCAACTGAATAGTCCAGTTTCTACTAAAACTGTTCGTCATGAGCTCCATAAGGCTGTATATCATGGAAGAGCCACAATAAGGAAACCTCTTCTCTTTACTCGCAACATTCAGAAGTGGTTGAAGTGGTGCCTGATTTGCAGACCAATGGAAGCAAGTCATATTCTCAGACGAGTCCAATTCTTCTCTTTTCCCAACTTCAGGGCGAGTTTATGTGTGGAGGCAGCCCAAAGAAGCTTACAACCCTGACTGCCTTCTTCCAACAGTGAAGCATGGAGGTGGATCAGTGATAGTTTGGGCCTCCATATCATGGAAATGTCTCAGTCCAGTAGTTACCCTGCATGGGAGAATCAACAGCAAAGATTACCTGAACATTTTGGGAGATCATGTTCATCCAATGGCCCAGACTTTATTCCCTGATGGTGACTGCATCTTCCAAGATGATAATGCTCCAATACATACTGCTCGAGTGGTTAAGATTTGGTATGAAGAGCATGAAAGTGAGCTAGAACACATGGAGTGGCCTCCCCAATCTCTAGATATCAATATTAGTGAACATTTGTGGTGCATTTTGGAGTGACAAGTTAGGAGCCGCTGTTGTCCACCGTTGTGTCTTAAAGAGCTGGAGCATGTGTTAATGGAAGAATAGCTGAAAATTCCTCTGGATGAAGTCAGAAAGCTGTATGCTTCCATTCCTAGACGTATTAAAGCTGTATGTGAGGCTAAAGGAGGACCAACTCCATATTAAAGAAATTTTCTTTGAATTTAACAAGTGTTTCAATTATTTTGTCCAACCCCTGTGTATATATATATATATATATAAAATATGAATAGTATCATAAACTAACTGTCTTTATATGTGTACATGAGATGAGCTCTGAAGTAAAGTTCTAGAAAAATGCAAATATAATTGATGAATCCTAATATAAGCAGTTGAAATTTCTGGTGCACGTAATAGGGAAGGAGGGCTTGGTAAACCTGATACTCACAGGAAAGTTTGAGGGAAACAGAGACAGAGGAAAGCAGCATGTAACATACTTAATGAGCTTGAGTAAATGGATGGTAGAACAGGGTTTGGGAGAAATAACAAAAAGTCAAAAGGCACAGGAAGATGTGGAGGGCCATGATCACTCTTGAAGCGACATGGCACATAAAAGAAGAGATATGTACAGATATTACTTTAAAAGTAATAAGTTTTGCCACTTCCATAATAATTCAAGTTAAAATTATCTCTTAGACATAGATCCAAGTTCCAAACATCCTTACAAGAATTAGTTAATCTTTGGAATTTTGGCCATTTTTTATTCCAAAAGATGTAATAAGACATTACTTACAACACCATTTAATAAGCAATCTCTGTGACAAGTCAAACAAAACTCAGAACATAAATAAAAGTACTATGCTTTATTTAAATGAATGAAACTCAGTTACAAATTAAAGGGGTTTCAATAAGTAAAACTGATCCTTACGTGAACCAAGTTGAACTCCTCAACAGTAATCTGACAGAGGCCAACATAAGATATCCAGGTAAAAGGGAGTCTACTGTATCTGTTCATGATTTGGCAGTCTGCCCTGAAATGGAGTTAATCCCTGAGCACCCTCCCATGGAACAAGATAGGAATACTCCAATTGTTCCTATACCAGAGCAAAAAAGACAACACTGAGGAGATATCCAGAAAAGGCATGGCCAACATGTAATGGAGAGGTTGCTGAAGCCCAGCAGTTAAGGAAACCCGGATGGATGACCAGACCCCAGATCGTTATGGATGGTGATTCCACAATTTTCCGAGGAGAGAAGAATGTGGTATCCTATGCTTACGTTGTATGAGCAATAGACTCACCCACACAGGCTATATAATCTGTGACTTAACCACCCCCTTTTATTTTGTAGCTGAGTTTCATTTAGCTAAATAAATTGTGATATGTAAAACAAAACTCAGAACAGAAGTAAAAATACTAAGCTTTATTTAGCTACAAAATAAAACAGGATTAAGTTACAGTTCATATAGTATGTGTGGGTGAGGCTATTGCTCATACAACGTGAGCATGGACTACCGCAATCTCCTTGACACCAGTGTTGTCTTATTTTCTTGATTTCAACTTATGTTCCATTTAATCTTGAAGAGAATACTGTGTCCTTAAAAATCAAAAAATAGAAAAAGAAAAACAAGATAAACAAGAAAGAAAAATAAATCAATCAAATGTCTTCACTTCAATGTGTTATATTTAGCCATTTTAGTGTTATAATGGAATTTTTTCATTAAATCAATTCTACTGGACAATGACAGTCAAACAATTTGTATTACTTCTGAAAAATTAAGACCTTAGGCAAGTTTTTCATGCTTGAGTGAATCTTTTTCTCTGTTTGTGTCACAGTATATTTTTCTTTCCATTATTGATTCCTCTTTAAGAATCTCTAAAGCGTCGTATAATTGTCAAGGAAAAGGTTTATAATCGCTTATATTGCCCCTTTTTTTTACATTAATCTGTCTTTAACTTGTCTTTGGAAGAATTTGACTACACTAAAACCAATACAAGGAATAGTAGCTGCAGATAACGGGATCTGAATTTGTGTTTGTCACGAAGGCTTTCAGATTACTTCAATTGGAGCGATTATTTTGCTTCAAGGCAGTCAGCCAAGATCTAGGGGGCCTGTAATGGTTGCCAAGGAGGTTGTTGTATATTTCAAATTAGAGGAAGTGGAGGAAGTTTTCTTTTGTTTTGTTTTTTTACAGTAATGTTCACCCTGTATAAGGCTCAAGAGCCATTCATGGTAGAGGGTAGTTTATATTGATAGCAGGGGAAGATAACGATTGACTCTAGACTTGAACAGGTTAAGATTGTAGTGATCAGGGAAACATACTCTAGGGAGCCTGTTTCATAGAGCAGTGGAACTTACTTCGTGATGATGGAATGCAGAAGGAATGTGGGTGATGTGCTGTTATGTAAGTTGCATGGCGTGTCCTAGCCATGAAGGTCTGGCCTAGTTGAACCAGGAGATTTGGTTCATCTGAGCACTTTCCATGGTAGTAGCAATAGAGTAGTGATAGGTAGGAACAGAAAGGCAGAAGAAATTAGAACAAGAGAGAAAGGAGAAGGAGAAGGAGGAGGAGTATGAGTGGAAGAAAGAGGAGAAGAAGAAGGAGTGGGAGGACGAGAATGAGGGGTAAGGGGGAGGAGGAAGAGAAGGAATGGGAGGAGGAAGACTGTGAGAAAAAGAAGATGGGAAAGGAGCATGAAGTTTATTATATTGATGTGTATCTTCCTTACATATGTATATCATTATTTACATTATTCAGACTATTGTCCTGATCATTGTTGCCATATTTATCACAACATTTTGGCCATTGTACACTCCAGCCTTCTTCAAGTGGTTGGAATGTCGAACTGAACCCTTTATTTCGGTTGCTGGGGTAGACTGTTCTAGTTCCATGTGCCATGTCTGATGTATGTCACTTATCAGTTATTTCCTGTTACTTCCCCTCTCCAAGTTCTCCACTGCCTTAACCAGGTACTGAACTCACAACCCTTTGGGTCCTGTCACTGGATCTAACCAATTCCTTTATCCACTGTGCCATGTGTCCTTAAGGAGATGAAAGAATTGTCTAAGGACATCTTTGATGAAATTATATACCTGCACAAGACTGGAATGAGCTACAAGACGATTGGCAAGCAGCTAGGTAAGAAGGAGTCAACTGTTGGTGTGATAATAAGAAAATGGAAGAAACACCAATTGATTATCAATCACACATGGTCTGAATCTCCACGCAAGATCTCCCAATGTGAAGTGAAACTGATGATGAGAAAGGTGAGGAAACAAACCAGAACTACATGGCAAGAGTTTGTTAATGATTTCAAAGCAGCTGGGAACACAGTCATCAAGATGTCGTAGTGGACTGAAATCATGTAGTGCCCACAAGGGCCCCCTACTCAAGAAGGCACATGTACAGGTCTGTCAGAAGTTTGTAAATGAACACCTGGATGATTCAGAGGAGGGTTGGGAGAAAGTGCTGTGGTCAGATGAGATGAAAATTGAGCTTTTTTGGCATCAACTTGACTCACCATGTTTGGAGGTAAAACAAAGCTGACTTAGACCCCAAGAACACCATCCCAAGCATTAAGCATGGTGGTGGAAACATTATTCTTTGGGGCTGTTTCTCTGCTAAGGGAACAGGACGACTACACTGGGTCGAAGGGAAAGATGGATGGGGCCAAGTACAGGGAAATCTTGAGTGAAAACCTCCTTGCCTCAACCAGGACACTGAAAATGGGTCACGGATGGGTGTTCCAGATTGACAATGACCCAAGGCATATGGTTACAGTAACAAAGGAGTGACTCAAGAAGAAGCACATTAAGGTAATAGAGTCGCCTAGTCAATCCTTTAAAGAATCTGTGGAAGGAGCTGAAGCTTCAAGATGCCCAATGACAACCTACAAACCTTAAGGATTTGGAAAGGATCTGCAAAGAGGAGTGGGCCCAAATCCCCTCCTTGGGATCTGTCAAAACTTGGTAACCAACTACAGGAAATGTCTGGCTGCTGTGCTTTCCAACAAGGGTTTCTTCACCAAATACTGAGTTATGTTCTGCTATGGGGTTAAATACTTATTTTTTCAATAAAAAAGAAATAAATGTTCAAAAATTAATGTAATGTGATTTTCTAGAATTTCTTTTTTATATTCTATCTCTCACTTTCAAGACGGACATACCCTGAAAATTATAGACCGTTCCTATTTTTGTAAGGTAGCAAACTCAGAAAATCAGCAAGGGATGAAATACTTATTTTTCCCACTGTATAAGCAAAGCTCCCAAGAAAATTAAATTTCAGCATTCATAAAGACTTAATATACCATTAGATACACAAATAAATCAATACCAACCAATATGCATTATTGCACACGTCTTGCACCTGTTGGTAAAATGTAATAAGAGTTGCAAGATTGCTTAGTAGATGAGTCAGGCATTGTCCCATCATGTTCTACATATGTGTAGTGGGAGACATATCTGGTAACTGTATCAGTCAGAGAAGTTTTATCAGAATCCTTCTTTTGTTCGAACAGCCATTCTCATTAGTGTTGGGGTTAACTCTAACCTTGACCATTGCCTTTCTGCTGCAAGAATGGCTACAGAATGAGCTGAACAATAATCTGGATGTATGCAGTTCTGTTCAACATTCCTTCCCCCAAATCCCAAAAGCATGCAAGGATTGGACTTGTGAGTTGTGAACAAATCTAGAAGATATATCTAGTTTAGGTTAAACACAAATGATCATGATGTTGTCATCACTTACCTTCTCACAATATGCAGGTATTACTTTTACTATTGCTCCCAAATTACAAGCCCCAAGATCCACTCAAGATAGAGGCTTACTGAATAAGGTGTGAGATATGAATCTAAGAGGAGAAAGTAGAATGATTATGAAAACATAGCATATAGATAACTATTAGTTATTGACCTTAGACTAGAAGAGGTTATAGTTGTAATGTTCTGGGAAACATACTCATGTGAGCTAGTTAGTTCCACAAAGTAGCACTTCTTAGGAACAAAGTTCCAGTGTGAAATACCATTTTTATGAAATAAATATTTAGGGAATGAGATTGATTCAACACTTCAGACAGTTAGGTCTTGGAAATAAGGCCTCAGCTGGTGATTCTAAAGAATGGAGCTCATCTGAAGATTTGCCATGGAAGTAATAGTAGCAATAGGCTTGTGATGTTGTGTCTGTGGAACTGGAATTGTATTCCTCAGTAGCAATGTTGCAAGCCTATTGATACTCTGTTACTAATTCTTCATAGCATAATTGGAAATCTGGCTAGAGGTATGCATAACCAAATTCTTGCTGCAAGTAAACAATGATCTGTATTGACACTCCTGCAGCCATATTTTTTATACTAATGTTCCCCCAATACAAGGCCTAAGAGCCACTCAAGTCATTTGCTTTGATCTACACTGTAGAGCATGATAAACTACCATTTGCCCTTACACTGCATTTATCTTGTCCAGTAACCAAGTTGGTCAAGAATATTTACTTGACCAATGTTGTCCAGTATGCTACAGGCTCACAATCCATCCTTTCTGAAAGGACTAATAACTCTTAGCATGTTTGTACGATACACAGATTAAAACTGACATTGCCTTTCAGGTTCCATCCTGGATAAGACTATAAACGACACCTGCATCCTGGGTAAGATGATAAACTACATCCAACAGCAAGGCCTCAGATCAGGAGGTGTGGAAACACCTTTTAATTGCTGGTATTCCTAGGTCTACACTGACCCAGGGTGGTAGCACCTGTTAGGGTCCCAGCTATGGGCAAATAGTTGACCCCCCAAACTGGGGTCAAAACGTGTAAAAATAAGTTTTATTACCACCAATGAATTTTTGAATAAAAATTATTATCAGCAATAAATTAATTATTACCAGTAATACATTTTGAAATAAAATTATTATCAGCAATAAAAATCTTGACAGCATGAAATAACCCATTGAGGTTGATATGCCGTAAAACAAACCAAACCAAATCTGCCTTTCAGGATGTTACAAATTATTTTCTGTATGTGTTTGCAGGGGAAAAATATGTGTTCATACATGTAATGCAACTTATAGATATTAATATAGATATTTAGTCAGCTTAGCCACAGTGACAATTCTTCTGCGTGAGACTTAGAAAGAAAGAAAGAGAGAAAGAAAAAGGCAAAGAAATGGAAAGAAGGAAAGGAAGTAAAAAATGAGAAAATGGAAGAAAGTAAAAATATTAAGAAAAGAAAGAAAGAAAAGAAGAAAGAAAGGAAAGAAGGAAGGAAGAAAACAAGAAAAGGGAAAAAAATAAGAAAATGAAAAGAAATGGAAAAGAAAGACAAGAAAATGGAAAAAAGCAATAAAACTATTAGAAAATGAAAAGAAAGAAAAAAGAAAGAATACAAGAAAATGGAAAAGTAAAAAACTACAAGAAAATGAAAAGAAAAAAGAAAAGAAGAAAGAAAAGAAGGAAGAAGATGAGAAAAAAGGAAAGTAAGAAAGAAAGAAAGAAAGAAAGGAAGAAAGAAAGAAGAAAATGAAAAGAAAGGAAGAAAGAAAGAAGAAAAAAGAAGAAAATGAAAAGAAAGAAAGAAAGGAAGAAAGAAAGAAGAAAAAAGAAGAAAATGAAAAGAAAGAAAACATACAAAAGTAAATAAGAATGAAAAAAAAACAGACAAAATAGATCTAAAAAGAAAATAAAAGATATTGAATAAATAAAGAATAAAAGAAATAAAACGAATGAAAAAAGCAATAAAACTGAATTGGAAGAAAAATGTTAAGATTCTATGAATGAATGAAAAAAATGAAAAATCATCAAAACACTAAATAAAGACAAAAAATGGCAAAAAGAGGCAAAAGGTTTGTTGGTTTTTGTGAGTCTATTGTTGTTAAGTATATTTTCTACCATTTTTGTTCTGCTTTCTTTTATTTTCTGATCTGCAAATCTAAGAAAAGGTGTAAACCCCAAAGACATCACAAAATTATAACATGTGAAAATAAACGTTTTTTATTGATTGATTTGTTTTTTACAGCTTATCAACCCTTTGTTGATTATTTAAAGCTGAAACATATTTTGGATTGTAAAAAAAATTCTTTAACCCATAAATGGGGGATAATTATTTAAACTGTAGCTTGATGAGCTGAATTCATACCTTTCCCAAGGGTATTTGGTTATAAGTGAAATGTACCAAATTCTGCCAAAATTTGAACTTGGCTCTCCAATTCCAAGATGCTATCCATTACACTACATGCATATCCAATAATTAAAGGAAATAAAAAACAGATGATTTGAATTAACTTTTCCAATGAGAGATAGTTTTGGAAAAAGACTGAAAAAAGAGAAAAGGGAATGAAGAAAATGATAGAAAAAATCAAACAGAAAAGAAGAAAAACAAAACTAAAATAATTGAACATGAAAAGAAAATTGTAAGACAAATGAGTAATGAAGTCAGCAAATTTAAATAGAGTGCCAGTGTCCAGGGAACTCTTTTGGCAAGGGAGAGCAGCAAATCACTTTCCATGGCTACAGAAATGCAACCTGAGACACCAAAGCAGAGGGACGATTTCAACCCTAACCCTAACTCCAGTTGTCCATCTCTCCTTCGACTACAATCATATGGTTTTTCACCTGCATGAAATTTAATCGCCAATCACTCTGCTCGTAATCATGGTGCTGACAATGGACCTATATCATTCTGCCCAGAACTTTTATTTCGGACAATTAGCACTAGATACCCAATGTTTATGACCCCAAAAGTCTGGTAGTAATCTCAACACTGCTTGAGATTCCTTTGGTGAGCGGTCTCAGATAAATCTTGAAGGCTGGACCAATCGGCCACAGAAGCACCTGATGTGTGCCATATAAACCGAACATCAATTAATTCTCGTCCATTAGGCTCTAATAGAATGACTATCGGTCATCAACTCATCATTTAGATTCTCTTTAAGGCTGCCACCTTGACCAAAATGACTGGTCAAGTGGTCATTCATATCTAGTTTTTCTTTCCTTTGCATACTCTTTGGTCTGGTTTGGTTGCAGTTGGTGTGGAAGGGTCATCGAAACTTGGATTTGATTTTCTTACTTCACCCTCCCAGCGCATTACCGTGTAACATGAATCGACACTAACTTTCAATTTGTGTACACGTCATTTCACTCTTTCTTGCCAGCACATAAAATTGAAACTCTCATCATGGAAACTTATAGAGGTATCAAGGCCCTGCAATGATAATGTCTTCGTGTCAATTGCCCGATTATTCATTACTGACATTATAAACATAAAAGCGATCAGAGTGTGTGTCATGCACACTGATTCATTGCAAAGTGTCTGGGGCACTTTTTGCTGATAAGCATTGCCAAATTTCAATCTCGTTGGTCCACCTCTTGAAGAACATTGTATCGACTGATCAGGTGGAATCATTTCTCTTCAGTTAGAAAAGAAAAAAAATGCAGAAGTAATGGAATGAGAGAAAATGAGTTTGATATAATTTAATTGAAATAGACATAAGAAAGAGAGAAAGAAAGAAAGAAAATGAAAGAGAGATAAAGAAAGAGAGGAAGAGAGAGATAAACAAAGAGAGAGACAGAGAGTGAGAGAAAGAGAGGGGGTGAATGAAAATTTTAGATTTAGTTTTTCTTTAATACTTGCATTCATTCTTTGAGAAAAAAGTTCATAAAGAGAAAGAGAGAAATAATGAAAAAAGGGCATAGAAAGAAAGAAAATGAAAAAGAAAGGAAAAAAATTGGACTGAAAAAAGAGAAAAAAATGTAAGAAAAATAGAATGAAAAAGAAAGAAAGTACTCTATAATAATGTCCTTGTGGCAGTCGGCTACTCTCACTTGGTACATTATAATAGTTTATTTACATGCGGACTAATGTCCTTATCTTTGTTGTCATATTTTGTTATATTTTAGCTATTATGCTCTTTGACATTCATCAGGTGTTGTTCAATCAGGATAACCATCAAGAAATTTTCAACATAACACTTTATTTAATTTATGGTGTAGAGTGTTCTCATTCTGCTGGACATGTCTATGGATATCTGATGTCGTTCTTATTTAGTACTGCTCAGTTATTGCTCACAGTTTCCACTGAGTACACATTGCCTTGGCCAGGGATTGAACTCACAACTATGAATAGCAAATTCAAGAACCAATGCTTTGATCCACTAGGTGATTTATCCTGTGGAATTATTTGCAGCTTACATCAAATTTAGAAATGAAGTTTTCTTATAAAGTGAAACTATATATATATATATATATATATATATATATATATATATATAAATAAGTCTAAATAGTGAAAAGTTACTAAACCATAGACATGAGTTAACGGTGTTCTGTCGTCATCAAATGATTTTCGCATTAAATAATTAATAAATAGATTTAAACAAATTAAATCCATAATTTAAAAGCCTTAAAAAACTCAGCCCAATAATTATTGAGAAAAACCCTTTGATAAAAAAAAGCCATGTAAATAAACAAATAAACAAACAGATCAAATAGATAATAATGAAACATAACCTTCTAGTCACTCAACGACTCAAGGCAAACCCATAAATAAAAAAGACGCCGTCTGACTAGCATAAGCCAAAAACACTCTGGACATTGTAACTTGATACGCTTCTTTAGAAAGGGACTGGCCTGTAGATAAAAATTAATTCTTAATTCTTAGCCCCTTAAACCACCAAACTTCAACGGCCGAAACGAGCCGTTTCCATAGCAACAAATGTTCCAATGATACCGTAGTTATAAACACCAGCTAACCAAAAGATAGCTTATTCCCAAATTCTCGCTTGACAAGGAAGCGGGTCCAGACGCCTTAACTCTTCATAACTTAAAAAATTATGTTAGGGGTCTCGGCTCTCGCTTTTGAAACATGAGAACTCTTATGTAGCGGAGGAATCATATTTTTATAAACTAAAAATATTATTATAATATAAGCTCTACTTCTGTATGGAGCACTGTCCTTTTGAAAATAAAGCTAAATATTAAGGAACACCGGATTATCTACCTAACGTGTTCTTTCCTATTTCACTGCACACCTGCATACATATATATATATATATATATATATATATATATATATATATATATATGTATTATACAGCAAAAAATCCAAAATTACCTCATGTGGGTATAGTCTATTTCAGACCAGCACAGCCACAGTTTTACTTAAAGAGGAAGTAAAACCATGGCTGTGCTTGGTTGAAATAGACTATACCAACATGAAGTAATTTTGGATTTTTTGCTGTATAAAATATATGCTCTGTTATAATAAATACATTGCGCTCTCTCTCTCTCTGTGGATCAGTTTTAATATTACTAGGATCCACCTGGATTATATACTAATGGATCTATTATATATATATATACAGTGCTGTTCGATAAAAGTGACACAACTGATTTTTTTTTACTAAATGTTCTCTTCTCCAATGAAACGAAAGTTGAGCTAAATTCAAAGGATAAGCGATCTAAAATCCGAAGAAGAAGCTTTGAAAGCTCTTTGAATTTAGCAGTAAGTACTGTCAAGCATCCGTTCAGTATAATGTTCTGGGGATGCTTTTCTTTTCATGGAACTGGTTTCTTAAAACCTATTGAAAAGACCCTCAGGAGCGAGCAGTACAAGAGAATTTTAGAGTCTTGTCTGCTCCCTTCTGCTGAAAGGGTGCAAATCAACCCCACCAAGCTCATTTTTAGGCAGGATAATGCTCCCTGTCACAAATCAAAATTGATGTAGGAATATTTTGATGAGAAGCAGGTGAGTGGTATGACATGGCCGCCCCAATCTCCTGACCTCAACCCCATAGAAAACTTATGGTGCATTATAAAGTACAGGCTCTCGAGAAAGCAGTTGAGCAACAAAGAGGATTTGATTGTGAATTTCATATCCGAATGGAATTCAATGCTTGGAGATGAGATTTGCCAGAACCTAATCAAGTCAATGCCAAAAAGGGTTGAAAAGGTTATTCAAAATAAAAGAGGACCCATAGATTATTAAATATTTCGAACTATATTACATATTATAAATAAATTATACCTCTATTATTCTTTATTTAAAGCTGTTCGGTTATGTTTCTATTGATTGCTAGTTGCAGGAATTTTTAGGAGTTTTTCCCTAAATCTCATTTATATCCAAAATTATAATTATCAATAGAATACCTTAGGTCAGGTGAGTCACTTTTATCGAACAACACTGTATATATATATATATATATATAGGTACCTCAAAAGAAAAGTGATACCTAAGGTTTAAAATGGATTTTTTTATGTTTTATTTGTTTTTCCTACCTCAGCAATAAAATGAATTGTTTTACATACATTTTTCTTATAAAGTGAAACTATATATATATATATATATATATATATATATATATATATATATATATAGACAAGTTTTATTTTATGTAAATTCTTTTCATATCGTCTGATAAGCTTAATGACATTATCATTAAAAGAAGAAAGAAAATCACAATATTGATACATATTTTTTAATTCTAAGCTTTAGGCTTACATAAGCCATTATCAAAGATGACAATTACATTACAATATATTAACCAATATACGGACAAAACAATAATGATAGTCTGTTTATGTTTACATGGGAGAGAAACTCATGCATACAAGACGCTGGAAGTGAAAATCACACCGCAGCTTGTGACGTCACACATGACCATGCGAGAGTGAAAACGAGAAGCATTAAGTATGTGAAGTCGTTGGTATAAATCAATGGCTTCTGTTATAAATTAGAAGCATATAAAAATATTTTAGAGATTTCATAGTTTATTTTGTTCAGGTTAGATTTCAACTGTTTTATGTATATAGCTTCAAGAAGTATATATATATATATATATATATATATATATACTAGCTTAAAAGCTGCCCGACAGGGTGGTATTTAAGCTAGCTCCAGCAAAGGGCTCTTGATTAGGCCTTTGTCCCAAAAATGACACTTCATGCATTGAGTACATATTAAATTTTATTAAACATGAACAATATTTTTCAAATAGTTAACAGTTTTCATCAAAACAATCATATAATTTGTCTATTTGGAACTTATTGCAAAGCTGCATGATAAACAACATTCAAACTTTGAACAACCAACATAGAGCTGGCCGTGAGAAAAGCAGGGTTCCATCAGACGAAGCCCAGTTACTTTCAGAGATTTTCCTTGGGACTTATTGATTGACATTGCATAGATCACTCTCACTGGAAACAAGTCTTCTGAACTCAAAAGGAAAATCTAGAAGAATTAAAGTGATTCTTGGAATTAAAATGTTTCCCTTCTTTCCTGCACTAGTAAGGATCTCTACTTCCAAGAGACGAGGAAGCATCTTCTTGACAACTAACCTTGTTCCATTACAAAGCTATGGAGGATCCAGATTTCTCAATATCATAACTGGCACATTTTCTTTTAGTCCCAGCCTGTGTGATGGCATTCCAGGAGAATTCAATGGGTTCAGGAACTCAATTGGATAATTCACTGCCTGCTCTTAGTGTCAATGGAAAAGTACTTCATGCTTTATTTTGGTATGTCTTGGAGAAGTTTCCAGTTGATGCTATCCACAGTTTAATTCTTGGGAGCTAGTTTGAATCAATAAAATGGTGTTTAATGTTTGGATAAACATGGTTAATCAAGTCTTGGATACTTGAGACTGAAATTCCACAACCATTTGGGAGTGAAATATCTCCATTTTGGCACATTTTGATGGCTCCATTGCCAAGCTGCAACAGCAAAGCAGCCAATCTTCATGATTCAAGGTCGCCTGTGAATCTAACTCTCATGTTTGTTTTCTGGTTGAGTCTTTTAACATGGCTCCAGATGTAAGAATTTTTCAGAGAGTTGTGTCCCTTTAAATGAAAAAAAGTGTGACACACAGACATTTTCACATTTAATACAAGGTAACCAAAAAAGTTCTTGCCGTTTTTTGATTAGTCATTGAATGAAGTTGAAATATATACGAAATGCATGTAGCAATTGTTTTCAAATTTGGACAGCCGGAAGTAGGAAAATCAGACGTTATAAAAAACATGCACACCATGCCTGGCCATCAGTTATAAGCCAAACAGCTGTAAGAAGGATGGAAGTGTCTAGAGATCTCATTTGGGGCTGTTTGCTTTACGACGTCAAAGTGGGCTTATCAGCTGCTGCATTAAGTCGCCACATATGTCAAGTGTTTGGGGATAGTGCTGTAGATGAACGTACTGCAAGGCATTGGTTTCGAAAATTCAAGTCGGGAGATTTGTCTCTCCATGATGAGCCTCGCAGTGGACAACCACAGGTCTTGAATGACGGAGTCCTGAAGGCGGCCATTAAAGAGGACAGTAGTCTAAAGTGTAGCGAACTTGCAAGACAGTTCAACGTTTCCGATGAAAGTTAGACTTCACCTGCACCAACTAGGTAAGACGTACAAACTGAGCAAGTGGGTTCCACAAACACTGTTGGAGGTCCACAAGGGACAACGAGTGGCAGCCTATGTATCGCTGTTTTCTCGCCACCATACCGCATCCTTATTCAATCGAGTGCTTACCAGTGATGAAAAGTGGGTTCTGTAAGAAACTCCCAAGTGTTCCAGACATTGGTTGCCTCCTCAGGATGCTGTCCATCACACCGCAAGACCACCTATGCACCCACGCAAGATTATGCTTTGTGTCTGGTGGACAGGTCGTCAAGTGGTTCATTATGAACTGCTACCAGTGGGCCAAACGATCACTGGAGACCTATACTCGCAGCAAGTGAAACGTGTGCAACAGGCATTGCGCCAGAAGGAGCCAGCACTGGTGAATCACAAAGGTGTGCTTTTCCTCCATAAAAACGTCAGGCCGCATGTCGCGGGAGTGGTCAGGGATACCATAAAGCAACTTGGGTGGGAGACTTTGTGCCATCCACCTTATTCACCTGACCTTGTGGCATCTGATTACCACCTCTTCCACTCCCTGAATAATCATCTTCATGGGAAATCCTTCACCAATGAAGCAGACTTGCGCAAAGCCCTCACAGATTTCTTTGCGTCAAAACCCCCCGAGTTCTACCGCAAGGGCATTGAACAGCTGGAGACACGTTGGCAGAAGGTGCTGGATGCCGATGGCAATTACTTCGAAGACTAAATATAAGTTACACATACTGTGAAGCGTTTTCTTTTTTTCCTTTAAAAACAGACAGAACTTTTTTGGTTACCTTGTATATATATATATATATATATATATATATATATATATATATATATATATATATGTACAGGTACTGCCAATGAAAAGTGATATCTAAGGTATGAAATCAATTATTAAAAATGAAAAATCTTTCTTGAAGCTTTTATTTTAGTTTAAATTTCAATAAGCAAAATACATTGCTGTATTTCAAAACTAATTTAAATGTATTTTTTCTTTATTAAAAAGTCATTCAAATTTTTTTAAAAAGTACCTTTCTTTAATATGTTTGAGACAGATTAGCTGATTTAAAGTTTAATCAATCTGCTTTGAAACAAATATTGCTTAAAATATCACAGGGGAGAATTTTTCAGAATGGAGGTGTGTGTTGACAGACCTATTGATAGCCAGATATTTCTGTGAGGAACATATCCATAAAAATTACTTGATAAAAATAATGTGAGCACCTTTTTCCTCTAATTTTTAATGACCCAGTAATCTTTAAAATTTACGAAATTATTCTAAGCAATCTAAAGTTTTATTGAATTTTGAATTTTAGGTACTTTGTCTTTTAAATTTACTATAGTTGCTGCTCTAATTTTCTGATAATGTTCTGTACGGACATCCATATTTACAAAAATTGACACATTTATACACACAAAAAAATTTCTAACTCTTTTTAAAATACTTGAAGCCACTGATTGGTAGTAAGCTTTTCCATTTATGATTAGTAAATAAAGTTTTTACTTAATAACAATATCACCTAAACTAGTATAGTTTAAACTAGTACAACGTAACAATAACTAGTACAGTTAATACAGAATTTTAAAAGATTTAAAACTTTATAAATTATTTTAATTAAAATTCTTGTAAAAATTCATTATATATATATTATAATAGTATCCATAATATATCTTATTGATAAAAGCAATTAAAGACTTTTCTAATTAAATAATGTCTTAGTTTAATTGCCTTTTTTATTTTACAATTCAGAGCAGATTTTTGGAAAACGCAGGACTTGTTTTAGAAAAAAATTATGATTTAAATTCTCAAATACTTTTGCTTATAACTAATATAAACATTAAGCCCTATAAATATGAATTCCTTGAAATTTCATGAAATTATATAAGTGTGATGGTGGTGGTGCAGGAGGAACTGATGAAAAAAGAATGTTTTACCAAGATTTTCTAAAAAAGAAATGTTTCTAAAATAATCACATTCATTTGTCCTCAAAGTTTTATTAAAATCTGACAATTAGTTGATTTTTGCAAAAATTTCCTCACTGTTCAGCTTAGTTCAAAATCAGTTGTGGGTGATGAATTATTTTCCACCCTACAACCCCTTCCCCACAGATGAAGCATTGTTAGTCTCTTGCTAGTCCATCACTATTATTATGGCAAATGTTGAGACAAGATATATTGCTTAGTTCCACTGTAGTATATTGGTACTGGGCTCAAGGCGATGAACACACACACACATATACATATATATATATTTTGTATATTTAGGCAGCAATTTTTCATTGATTCATGTTTCATTAAATAATATAGACAAGTTTTGTCTATTTATTTTAAGTAATTTCCATTCATATTATCTGATAAGCTTAATAACATTATCACTGAAAGGCAAAAGGAAATCACCATATTGATACATGTTTTTTAATCCTATCTACAATCCTATATACAAGCTTAGATAGGATTCAAACATGTATCAATATAGTGATTTCCTTTCATCTTTCAATGATAATGTTATCAAACTCAGCAGACAATATGAAAGGAACTTACTTAAAATAAATAGACAAAACTTGTCTATATTATTTAATGAAATATATATATATATATATATATATATATATATATATATATATATATAAATATATTTCCATATTTCTGAGATGAGGTATTATTATGTACACTATTTACATTACTCAGACTACTTTTCTCAACTTTGTTGCCATATTTATTACAACGTTTCGGCTGTTGTACACTCCGGTCTTCTTCAGGTGGTTGGAATGTCGAACTGAACCCTTTATTTCACTCGCTGGGGTAGACTGTTCTAGTTCCACGTGCCATGTTTTTAATGGATGTCAGTTATCAGTTATCTCCTGTTAATTCCCCTTTCCAAGTTCTCCACTGCCTTAACTGGATATTGAACTCACACTCTTTGGGTCCTGTCACTGGATTTAGCCAACACCTTTATTCACTGCACTACATGTCCTTGAAGAAGGCCAGAGCATACAACAGCCGAAATGTTGTAATAAATATGGCAAAATTTACATGCACATGCTCCAAGTTAGCAGGAAGGCCAAGACCAACTTTGCATTTCCCAACTCCCATCGATATTGGAAATAATCGATTTTTTCATGCTTCTACGGCAGTTTTCATGTAGTTTGCGGCCATTTTCAACTGGCCAGAGTGAGAGCCTATAGCTGGCTGCCACGAATAAGCAGGAATAAGCCAACAGCTGACTGACACAAATGTTAACTAGCATGCTAGCATGCAAAAAAAAATCGATAGCTGCATTCGTCACAAGTGGGAAAATTTAAATCTGCATAGCACTTTACTCCAATTGGCTCATTCGCTTGCTTAAACTCAACGTTGATTCTGATTCCGCAGAACTGGGTTGGGTGTGAAAAAGTATTTGTTGTTAACATTCTTTTTCCATTCGGTTTTTCCAGTTACGAGTCCTTTTTTTAAAGCTGATCGTTTTGTGTTCATTTTGTTTAGTTCTTTTTTCATAACAGATTTAATGTTTAGTATAGAGATTAGAAATAATTTGCAGTGTGAGATAGGCAAGAAGTAAGGCATGTAGCAACATCAGCACAGCAAAGAGCACTCCTTTAAAGGCAAGGAAGGGCAAAAATATTTTAAGTCAAGCGATAGTGATTGCTGTATGAGTCGTACAATTTTTTAATCAAGCACAGGCAATGCTGGGCCATGCTGCTAGTATATATATATATGTTTGAGTTGTGGCAATAGGGTAGAGTGAGGAAGATATGATTGTGCCCACAGGAATTGATGGAGATAAATCGTCAGTGAACCTCTTGCCAGTCTCACTGTCCAGATCAAGTATTGGACCAGTTTTATAACATTTGGACACCTACATAACTTCACATGACTTTTTCCAAGTGGCCATGCCCTTTGCAGAATGTGCCCACATATTTCCTTTCATTCAGGACACCTGTGTGCCCAGTTTATTTAAGGCTCAGGAAACTGTTTATTTTAGCCACCAGATGCATTTCCTGTATATGCAATCACCAGTTCCAATTTCTGCTTTCACACTGATGCAGTGAAAGTAAGGCCAAAGGTGTTTCCTTAACTGATATCCAACACCAACATTCCAAACGTTCACATCTAGGACACATCATAGCACTTACACAGCTTCATCCTCATTCACTTCATATTCCTTTGGTAAGGAGAAAGTTCTACTCAGACAGATTTTTCTCAGTCCTTATATTCCTGACTTGAGAGGGTGAGGAATTATTTTCCACCCTGCAACCCCTTTCCCACAGATGAAACACTGCTCACTTCTTGCTTCTCTATTGCTATTTCCATTTTATTGCACTAATTCAAGCATGCAACCTGCCAAGTCATGTACACAGGGTCAAATGACACTCATTCAATTTGTATTCCATTAGTAAGGAAGAATACAAATTCCTAAGAACTGTTACATTGTGGAATAGATTCTCAGGAGAATGTTTCCCCAATCACTACCTGTCTACGCTGAACCAATTTCTATCCTACATATCCTCATAATATACACATCTTCCTCCTCCCCTTCACAAACCTCTACATTGAGTGGCTACTAAATTTTGTATTTGGTGAAAATAAAATTACTATTTTTGTTTTATGTTAAGACTTTTATGCTTTTAATAAAAGTGAAATATTTAAAATTAAAATTCTATTTTTTAATAATATATTACTTGATAAGTAATCATTAAAAATTTCATTAGTCATTAATATGTTCATTACTATACAGTGCACATGTGCATCTTGTGTCATGTTGAACACTGCCTTTGATGCGCGTATGCCTCCATTCCACTCTTTTATTTAAAACATATTTTGTGAAATATATGTTTTATAATTTTATGTAAATGGCATACAAGTCTTCTTCACAATTTGAAACATTATGATTTTAAGACATTTCAAACCTTGTTTGGTTATTTAATGTCAAATTTTGTATGAGACACTCAGTGAGGATCAATCTCACTGCTCAATAGTAATTGGTCACGCAGACTAAACTTGCTAATCATTACCCCATGTTGAAGAATCTCTATTGTAAAGATGAATGCTATATTTGATATAATTTTGAAGTTAATTTATACTATATCGGTAGATAAATAATCCAATATATTGGTTTTATTGAATACTTATTTTACACATGATATATATATATATATATATATATATAAATATATATATATATATATATAAATATATATATATATATATATATATATATATATATATATATATATATATATACCTTGAGAATGATTTTACACACGATATATATATATATATATATATATATATATATATATATAAATATAAAAGTGAACATAGAAGTCAACACTTAGAGGCGACAATCTGTTTCATGCTAGATGCAATCGTCAGGCCACCAGTGCTGTTATTTTTCTCGGTTATTTATATATACGGGTCAGTGGTGGATTGTGGGTAGTCTATTTCGGCGGTTATTTTACCGGAACTCGTTTATTGTTTGTTTATTTATTTGTGTCAAATTATTTTGCTTGTTTTTATTTAATTTTATTTTTATATTTTATCTTATATATATATATATTTTTTTTTTATTTTGATCAGTGTTTTTAGTAACGTAGTAAAAAATTGTTTATATAGCTTATTGTGGGTAGTCTATTATGGCGGTTATTTTACCGGAAGTCATTTATTTGTCTATATATTTGGGTCATATTATTTTGATTGTTTTTATTTATGTTTATTTTTTATCTTATATATTTATTTATTTATTATTTTTACTTTGATCAGTGTTTTTATTAACGTAATAAAAATATATATATATATATATATATATATATATATATATATATATACCTTGAAAAAAGTGTAATTTTAAAAACAGTGTCCCCCTACTGCTTTTAACGCATCGCTCTTCAACTGAATTGAGCTCTTCAGGCCACTGGCATATTTCATATAGAAAACATTGAAATTTCCTTTTCTCTCTGGTGTGTGATGATAGCCAAGGGGTTGGATCTCTGACTGATGCCAAATCAGTTGGATTTCAATCCCAGCTTCAAGCAATTGGACATCTAGCCACACTGAAGAGCTGTGATGCAGTGAAACAGTCTATCTGTGGATGACAATATATATATATATATATATATATATAGTTCTTTGTTTAGGATTTCTTTCAGCAAAATTACTTAAAGAAATTGGTCCACTGATGAAAAACTGGGGAACTTGTAATTAAAAATTTACTGAAGTTATTTCAAATCATTTTATTAGTGCCTAAAGATAAAACATTTGAACTAAACAAAGTATGGAAACATCAGACATATGAAAACTAATATTGATAATAATATTGATATATTTGATAATAATATCTGAAAATAATAATGTTTGATTTTAATATTTGAAAGTAATAATATTTGATTTTAATATATGATAATAATGTTGATATATTTGATAATAATATTAGATAATAATAATATTTGATTTTAACATTCAAAAATAATATTTGATTTTAATATTTGATAATATTGATATATTTGATAATTATATTTGTTAATAATATTTTATTTTAATATTTAAAAATAATATTTGATTTTAATATTTGATAATAATATTGATATATTTGAAAACTATATTCGTTAATAATATTTTATTTTAATATTTGAAAATAATATTTGATTTTAATATTTGATAATAATATTGATATATTTGATAATAATATTAGTTAATAATAATATTTAATTTGAATATTTGAAAATAATAATACAGAGACTTGGTGCACTACGTGCCACAAGGTTCCCAAATGAACCTTTGCAGGTTTTGAGTTCAGAGGTGTTCTTCTCCTAGACCAGTTGCCATCCAAGGCGATAGAACCCAGTCTGTTCTGCTATTTATCCATAGATGGAGGGAGAAGAAAAGAATTCATATCTTTCCGAAGGGTATTACCACATAAGTGAATGTAATGGATTCGGCTGGAATTCAAACTCAGCTTTTCGATTTCTCAATCCTTGCCGGTATCCATTTCTCCACCATATATATATATATCTATATATATATCAGACTTTATATAAACAGCTAATATTTTATCTAATAACAATTTATATATATATATATATATATGTATATATATATATATATATATATATATATAAATATATATATATATATATATATCCAGGTATAGGATTGGTGTATATAGGATAAATTCCAATAACCAACAAATACTATACTTAAAAAAAGTGCTCAATACAGAGCAGAGCAAATATAATTATTTATTCAAAAATTATAACATAAATATGTTATAAAATCACTACAAAAATAGCCATTTTGTTTCAACACTTCTGGTGTCTTATCAACTGATGGTGTTGAATGTCCATTCAACATCATCACTTATGGTATCAATTATGTTATAATTTTCGATTAAATAATTATATATATATATATATATATATATATATATATATATATATGTATATCACATGTTATATAAACAGCTAATATTTTATCTAATAACAATTTTAATGAATTAGTATTCATGATTCTGTAATAAAAATTGGACTTAAGCTTACTAATTTAAGTAAGAAGACTTCAGCTCACATTTCAATACAATTCCACAATTATCTTACTATCAATAGTCTTTAAATAGCAACAATAGGCCTGGCTAGCATTTCGCCTGAAGGAAGAGATCTTGGCAGGGGATTTTAAGACCTCGGTCATTTGCGTATTTCTTGATTGAAAATGATTTTCTTTGAATATTATTGCCAGCTTATTCCCTTTGCAACAGCTGACACCAATAAGGTTCTTCGTGTGACATTGAAACTTGACCTATGGCTTTTCTTTGGCCACAATGATTGCCACATCTTTGTCCATCAAATTAAGTTGCCCATGGACAATAATTTGTTCAGTGACTGGAAAGAATGGCTGAGATCATATTGTGTACATGACAGCGGCTTGACTGCCCAGTCGTTTGCAATGAGATGCAATTGATCGCTATACACTAGGCTTCATATCAAATTGGTTTTAAGCTTGGTAAAATGTGATTTTTTCTGTCATCAATGTTATTGTAGTCTGGCCAGTGGTCCTATGATCAATATACACGGTCATCTGGTCAGTGAATAAAGACATACACAACAGACCCCTCCCCTCTCTGTATGACTAATAGAGCGGTTTTCTCATGCCCGTTCCTTTCACATTTATTCCTTTACTTTTTCCCTCTCTCTCTCTCTCTCTCTCTCTCTGTTTCATTCTTTCTGTTTTTCTTTTTCTTTTCATTTCTCTTTCATTCTAACCCCATCGCCTTTTTCATACTCTTCTTTTCCCTCCTCTTTTTTACCTATTACATTGTTCAATTTATCGTTTCTAATTTTCCTCTCTATTTAACATTATTATTTTCTCCATACAGTCGGGTTTTTTTTTTTCATTTTTCTTTATGGTTGTGTTTGTTTGGATTTCGGCAAGCCACCATTTTTTTTTTCAATCTTTTAGTTTTCTTCTTTTTATCTATACTATCTGTCTCTTTCATACTTTAGCTTCCTTCATTTTCTCTACAATAACTTGTATTAATTACCTTTGTTTTCTTCCTCACATTCTTTCGCTCTGTTTCTCTTACTCTTTCTTTTCATATTTCATTTTATTCCTTTCTTTGTTTCTTTCTTTCTATTTCTTGCACTTTTCCTTCTCTCTGTTCCATCATATTCCTTCCTTTCTTTCTATTTTTACAATTCTCTCATTGTTTCTCTTATTCTATCCTCTTTCTTTCTTTATTTCTTTCTCACCTTTTCACTTCTGAATTCAATTTTTACCTTTTCTTATTTTTCTGTTAATCTCAGTATCTCTCTTATTATTAGTCCCATTTCTCTCTTTCTATTAATCATTTTCTGTTTCTGTCACTTTCTCTTCTTTCTTTACTCTCATTCTCTCTCTCTCTCTCTCTCTCTCTCTCCATATATATATATATATATATATATA
Organism: Acanthosepion esculentum; assembly: GCA_964036315.1. Lineage (NCBI taxonomy): Eukaryota > Metazoa > Mollusca > Cephalopoda > Sepiida > Sepiidae > Acanthosepion > Acanthosepion esculentum. The sequence continues at coordinate 7,571,159 of OZ038508.1, read as the reverse complement.
TATATATATATATATATATATATATGTATATACAGGGAGAAAGAATATGTATATATATTCCTTTTCTGACTCTTTGTTTCGTTATCATTTTATGTTTCTCTTTTTTCCTTTCTCCATCTCCCATTCTTTACTTTTCTATTTCTTTCTTTCTTTCTTTCTTTCTTTCTTTCTTCTTTCTTTCTTTCTTTCCTTTCTATTTCTATCTCTCTCGTTTCTTTCTATTTTTTCCATCTCCCTCATCTTAACTTTCTCCATCTCCCATTCTTTACTTTTCTATTTCTTTCTTTCTTTCTTCTTTCTTTCTTTCTTCTTTCTTTCTTTCTTTCTTTTCTATTTCTATCTCTCTCGTTTCTTCCTATTTTTTCCCTCTCCCTCATCTTAACTTTCTCTTTCTCTCATTCTTTCTCTTCATTCACACACTTTTTCATTTATTCTTCACTTTCTTGTTGCAAATATTTCTTTCTTTCTTTCTCTCTTTCTTTTCTCCATTTTCTTTTTCTCATTGTTTATCTCACTTCCTTTCTTCTTTTCTTTATATTTTTTAACTTGCATCTTTGTTTTTCTCTTCCTTTTCCATTTTATCTTTCTCCTTTTTCTCTTTCAATTTTGTTCTTTTTCTTTTCTACTTCATCATTAGAATTTTCATTTTTCTCTTTCGCATTTACTTCCCCTTTCTCTTCTTTCTTTCTTTCTTTTTATTTTTTAAATTCTTTACTCTTTAACTCACTTTTTATCTCTTTTTCTCACTTTCTTTTCCTCTTCCTTTTTTATTCATTTTCTTTCCTTCTTTCTCTCTTTCACATTTATGAAATTTCTTTCTACTTTTCCTTCTTTTTTCTCTTTTGTTCTCTTCTTTTCTATGTTCTTTCCTTTTTCTTTCTCTCTCCCTTCATTTATCTCTCTCTTTCTTTCTCGTTTTCTTTTTTTCACTTTTCCTTCCTCTACCTTTCCCTTTGCTATTTCTTTCTTACATTCTACAGTCTTTACAAATCCCTCTCTCGTTCTTTCTCTATTTTAATTCATTTCTTTGTCTCTTTTTCTTTTTTCTTTAAATTCCCCTCCCCCACTCTCTCTATATATACATCTATCTTTTTGTCTATTTCTCTCTCCCTCTTTTATTCCCCTTACTATCCACGGGATAACCGGTACATTTTGGTCATTTGGCAGCCTTATTATTGTACTATACCAGCCCATCATCTCCACTCTGATTGGTCAGTGTTTTGAAATTCATGAGATATTATTGTCCAATTGCTGTGTCTGATCCAGTTAGCAGATTCACCAATAGGCCGAGTCCTTCTTTTACATCGCCTTCGGCTGGATGAGTTCATTTGCCAATGAATCTGGTGTTTTATCCGAAGCAAGAAGGCAGCTAAACTTTACCATTCATGTCTCAAATATTCTCTATTGGCTCATTAATTTGACAACAAATTCATGAAGAATTATCTTCCAATATTGGTGTGTTATTCACTCAGTGTGTATACACAAATGGACACAGAGCTGGACATTCCATTCACAGCTCTTTCATGACAGCTGCCCCAAGGAGGAGCTATGGTGTTATGCCAAGACCAGGATAGGAGATGCTGATTATACCATATTCAATTCAGGTGAGACTCAACAATTGAAGTCACTGACCCGTGACTTCCTCTCTACCGCTTCTCTTTTCATATATTTAAACTGACGTGTATCTGGACACAAATACTGCTCATTCTGGACAATGCTGTGCAATCACCAAATGCAATTTTACATTTCACTCCCAAACCCCTGTCTCACCCACAACTTTACTGCCCCGGCGTCTCATCACTAGACTTTATTCTGACAAGGTTCAGCCTGAGTCTTGGCACTGAAACAAATCATCTAATAAAATGACAGGATTTGCTTAGGTTTTCAGATGGTGCCACCCGAGTTTTGATTATTGGCTAAGTTTGGTGACCGTGTATGAGATAAAAGTAAAATGTAAAAGAATGAAGTCTAACAATCAGTGAATGAGAAAAATTCAATGAAAAAAGAATAAAAATTTAATTAGACTTGAAAAATAACACACAAAGGCACATATACATATATATATATATATATATATATATATATATATATATATATAAGAGTTGTCATGTTTCAAAAACAAGAGCCAAAAACTTCAATATAATTATAAAAATTAAAATGAATTAAAGTATCAAGCTCTGTTTCATCCTCAAGTGAAATTTTGGGAATAACTAATCTAGAAATTTATAATTTAGGCTCTAATTTTGTATTGAGCACTGTCTTTTTAAAAATAAAAACATAAATGCTAAAGAACTTTGGATTATTTACCTAATGTGTTCTTTCCTATTTTTCTATATATTTGTATACACACACACACACACACACACACATATATATATATGTGTAAATATAAAAGTGAACATTGAAGTCAACACTCAGAGGCGAAAGGCTGTTTCATGCTAGACGCAATCGTCAGGCGGCTTGATGATTGCATCCAGCATGAAACACCCTGTTGCCTCTGAATGTTGACTTCAATGTTCACTTTTATATTTATATATACATACGCCCTATCTCTGATTTTGAGCACTTTATCCCATAAATATAGCACACCTTAAGAGTATATTTTTTCTTTATATATATATATATATATATATATATATATATATATATATATATTTATATATATATATATATATATATATTTATATATATATATATATCATTATTTCCATACTTCTCTCTATAATTATATGTGTGTGTGCATGCGTTATTCTTAGTCAAATTAAATTTTTATTCTTTATGTCTTGAATTTTCTTATTGACTGATAGTGACACACTAGTTTTTTATACACCTTGATATCATTATGTCCATACTTCTCTCTCTCTTTCTCTCTCTCTTTCTCTCTCTCTCTTTCTCTCTCTCTTTCTCTCTTTCTTTCTCTCTCTCTCTCTCTATATATATATATAGGTATAGATATAGATATATATATATATATATATATGTATACCCTATCCTGTGTCAAAAGCTGCTGGTGGCACCAGGGGTGGCACTATAGCCTTAGCCAAAACTGTCAAGGGAAGGGTATCATATGTGCTTTCAAACATTGTATGTAGAACAAAAATATTTGTTTGTGTAAATTATTTTCAGATAGTGTATCTGTGAAGGAACAAAATGAAAAAAAAGGTTCAGACATTTGCCTTGATAAAATCTCTCAGAAGACAAAATATGTCAGGTAAGAATAGTTTTTCTTCTGGTCTTTTTAATCATATATATATATATATATATATATATATATATATATATATATATATATAATTAGAGATAAGTATAAACATTTCCCAATAGAATCTGCTTAAGATGGCACACTGGAAAAAAGAATGGTCAATACCATAAAAAATGGCAGAGCTTTAATATATTTTAATTCAAATTTCAGGTGAGCAGTGACCAACCATGACTTCAAGTTTCATGTGTTTTTCATGCAATCATGCAGTCTGATGATTGCGTGAAAATTATATGAAACTGGCAATCGTGGTTGGTCACTGCCCACCTGAAATTTGACTTAATATATACATATATATATATATATATATATATATATATATATATATATATATATATATGTATATATATATATATATATATCATGAAAGGGATTTTTTATTTATTAATCCAACATATTTTATTATTAAAATGTTATTTTTAGTGTATACTCATATTTTTATTTATTAAATGGTATATTTATTTATTTATTTATTTCCATCCACCTGCCTGAATATTCAAGAAATCTTATTAAAGAAAAATAAGTGCTTTCCAAAGAGCACTTATTTTTTCATAATAGGATTTCTCAAATATTCAAGCAGGTAGATGTAAATAAATAAATAATTTGCTCTTCAGAGTGAGCATATTTTTTCTACTAATATTTAGCAAATATTCAGTTTATTTTTCATGTAATGGAATAACCTATCACTCCCATGAGTGACTACATTATAGGTAGTAACTACCTATAAGTATCTGTAAGTCTATGGACTACAGAGACTAGCCAAAATCTTTTTTCGGCTAAACCGTCGAACTCTCTGCCTTCGGGCAGAGAGGAACCCGGACAAGGCTCTGCCGAAGGGTAGAGTCTCGTTCGGGGAGGTAGACTGACCCTGAACCCGTTTCTACGGGTTCAAATAGAGAATATTTTTGGCCGAGCCTACGGGCTCGGAAAACCCACGTTAAACCCGGCCTTGTGCCACATGTAACTCTCGTGGGGGTGGGGCTAAATATTACTAGCCAAAATCTTTTTGGCTAGATGGTCAAACTCTCTGCCTCTGAGCAGAGAGGAACCCGGATGAGGCTCAGCCAAAGGGCAGAGTCTCGTTCGGGGAGGTTGACCAACCCAATCCCATTACGTGGGTTCATTTTTTGGCCGAGCCTATGCGCTTGGAGATCCCACATTAAACCCAGCCTTATGCCACATGCAACGCTTGTGGAGGGGTGGCTAAATATACTAGCTGAAATCTTATTCAGCTTGCTGGTCGAACTCTCTGCCTCTGAGCAGAGAGGAACCTGGACAAGGCTAACCCATTTATGCGGGTTCTATGGGGAATTTTTGGCCAAGCTTACCAGCTCGGATGACCCACATTAAACTCGGCCTTGTGTCACATCTACCCTCGTGGGGGGGGCTAGTAAATACCGACTAGCTGGGATCTGTTGAGTATGACTCAGACTTACGCAAGAACTACTGACCTTCCAATAGTAGCACTCACGACTGGATTGACTTGCGATGATCTTGTGCATAACTGTTACCTTTATTTTTATTGTACTGGTTTTTACAATAAGCCTTTACTTGTTTTATCCACCTTATTTTTCAAGTATATATTCCTATTAGCATGGAATATAACAATTTTCAATACAGCTGTACTTTTTACTACAGTAAACATATATATTGTTTGGTCAATGGTGTAGCCAGAGCCAGCAATATATATGTGTATATGACTCTTTTAAAATTAGCTTCAAAATTAGGTCTTCAAAAGTTGTATAATATGCGAGAATGTATGGTAATTAAAGTTTCTAATGGACATAAAGTGGGGGGGACCGTTTTTCTATTGTTATGAAGTCATAAAATGATCCCCCAAGAATTACTATATAATAATTGGAAACTATTAGTTTCTATTGGACGTAAAGTGGGGGGCCGGTTGTCTATTGTTATGAAGTAATAAAATGATCCACCCTTGAATTACTACATAATAATTGGAAACTATTAGTTTCTATTGGACATATATTGGGGGACCGTTTTTCTATTGTTATGAAGTAATAAAATGATCCCCCTTTGAATTACTACATAATAATTGGAAACTATTAGTTTCTATTGGACATATATTGGGGGACCGGTTTTCTATTGTTATGAAGTAATAAAATGTCCCCCAAGAATTACTATATAATAATTGGAAACTATTAGTTTCTCTTGGACATATATTAGGGGACCGGTTTTCTATTGTTATGAAGTAATAATCTGATCCCCCAAGAACTATTACATATTATAATTGGAAACATACTGTATATACTCATGTAACATGCAATGTTTATTTTAAATACAGCCGTACTATTTTATTAAAGTAAACATATATATAGTTTGGTCAATGGTGTAGCAAGGCACAGCAGTACATACTCTAATTTTATATCTCATGTATAATGTGACCTCCTTAAAATTAGCTTCAAAATTATGTCTTCAAAAGTCGCATGATATGCAAGTATATATAGCATAATGTTTATGTAATAACACCCAATACCATACCTTATCAAAATCCTTTCAGATAATTTCTATATTGCCCTATTTACCATTAAGTACTTCTAGGATTTTGTAGATGTGATAACAAAGAAAATATCGATAGTGGACATAGAGGTGCTGAAACCTGCCGTGTTTGTCACTTGGTGAGGTGTTTCTGATGAGGGGATCAACTACTTCATGTTGATAAAAGAAAATGTTTTTTAACGTGTTTACAAAAATGACCCTAAGAAGGCTGATGTGATAATACAGCAATGGAAATGAACACTCACCTGCATTCTTGAAAGGCAAAGAGCTGACAACTTCCACAGACTTAGGAAACATTTTCCTCTCAGGGAGCAGTTAAACAACTTTGCCAAGATTCTTGAGTATAACAGGCATTTGAGTAACCTTCATATAATCAAAGTTTATAACAAGTATGTTATATATAAGTACATAAACTTCTCAAGCCAGGATAGCAAAGACACAAATCTTGTGCTATGTGAAAGCAGGGTAGAGAATGGTACTAGTCATCATGTATGGAGTTTGGAGCAACTTTCATTGAACCTCAAGATCAGTAATAATAGCAGACATGGATGGTTTGTGTATGTTAAGAATCTTTGGACATCTTTGATTCTCCTGAATTAATGAGAATCATGTCTTTCATTGTTAATTCTGACTTGGACTAACTTTGTGTAGCTGAACTTAGCATTCGTCAGAGCTCTTTTGCAATAGATGAAATTAGTTCTGAATAGAAGAAGTCTTGCAAAGTAATAAAGATTGAAATAATTGTTATATTGAGCTCTGGCCACAGCCAATTCAGGCAGATACCAATGCTGACTATTCAACATTTGCTGATCCTTCTCAGCAAAAAAATACAAAAACATGAGTTCCATTTCAGGTCTGGTGAGAGCTTCAGTCCCATTTGAGGTCTGGTGAGAGCTTCAGTACTGTTTGAGGTCTGGTGAAAGCTTCAGTACAGTTTGAAGTCTGGTGAGAGCTTCAGTACCATTTGAGGTCTGGTGAGAGCTTCAGTCCCATTTGAGGTCTGGTGAGAGCTTTAGTACCATATGAGGTCTGATGTGATCTTCAGTACCATTTGTGGTAGGGATCAGTTTTTTAATCTTCACCATGCACATGATAACATCATCACGTCTTTTGAAATTAAAAGGATTTTAACGTTTATTTAGTTTGTAAAAAATGTAGCAACATGATTACGCTACAAGACAATTGGCAAATGTTTTTAAAATATTTTGATTAAAAAGATTTTGACCCTGAAGATGACCAATGATGTTCGAAAGTACTAGGTTATCGTATGGACAATATTTATTTCGATATCATTTTCAAATAAAAAGTCTCATTAGAAAATATGAGAAAATTCAAAAGAAAATATGCAGGACGATGCTGTCTTTAACATTCAACACAACATGTTTATATATATATATATATATATATATATATATATATATATAAAATACTAACCTAAATAAATACCTGGAAATAACTGAAACTGAAACAGAGACATCTAGAAGACACATTGAATGTGGAACTAGAACAATCTACAACCATGGAATATATAAAGAGTTTGGTTCAAAATTACAACATATATCACCTGAAGAATACCAGAGTGTACAACAGCCGAAACATTGTGAATATGACAATAAAGATGAGGACAACTGTGTAAATAGCATAAACATTTCTGACACTGAAAGATTTTTTTATTTTAGCCATACTTTTACAATCAATTCATTTTCAAAACTTTACCCTGTAGCAGGTTAAAGTTTTCAGGTTCGGTCTTTGGGGAAGAAAGAATGAAAGAGGTCAAGCCCAAACTGGATTACAGTTTATTCCTATTTCTACCAAATGTGACGAATGTAGCTTAACACACATAATAAGAAGCAATGAACCCATAGGAATGTTTAGCCTTAAGTTAGATCGCCTTCCACCAAAGAAGAAGAAGAAGGTGAGACAGTAACAGAAACACTGAGGTGAGATGGCGTTGGAATGAGAAGCCAGCCACCTGAACATTAGCGGCCATATCGAGCAGATCAGGTATAATGTGTACAAATCTATTCGGTTTTCCAGAGAAATTGGATATTGTCGACACTAACATCATTTCACCTTCCATCATTGTCAACTCCCATCCATGGCAGTGGCCAAGTGAACATTTATCCCTTCCCCAACTCAATGGATAAAGACATGGACAGTGGATTTACTAATAGAGATTTTTTCATGGTCTAATAACACTTCCGCTCATTGTCCATTCAGTGTATGCCATCTCACTGGCTTTTGGTCATCGATGGGTCAAGAGTTGTCAGCGCCGGTCAGCCTCATGAAATACACATCACATTGATCTGTTGAAGAAGAGAAAAATACCTCTTCTTACAAAAGAAAGGAGAGAGCAGAGAAGTGAAAGTGAAAGTAAAATTCCAATAGGCATTCAAAGCAAGGTGAATCCTGATAGTATTGGAAACCTGAAGTGAATATTTACAAGGGGAAAGTATCAAAACGGTTTCAGGCTTAACTACTTTCAAGGAAAGTATGTTTCACTTTAACAGTTGACAGAGTTATTGAACACAGACTTTAAATAAATGTGAACAACACTAAAAATTAGGAGCAGTAATTCAACAATATATATATATATATATATATGTGTGTGTGTGTGTGTGTGTGTGTGTGTGTGTGTGTGTGTATGCTACCATAGAGCAATGTTGTGTAGATTAATATTGTAGAATATAACTAATTACTTTGAGGCTTCATTAAACGGCATAGTTATTTAAACTTAGTATGTATGTGTATTTGGGGTGCATGTGATGTCAGAGCATATGTATGTATGTGTGTGTATATATATATATATATATATATATATATAGAGAGAGAGAGAGAGAGAGAGAGAGATATGAAGAAATATAGTTTTAAGGTGTGCTATATTTATGGGATAAAGTGCTCAATATCAGAGATAGAGCGTATGGAAATATAAAAATATAAAAGTGGACATTGAAGTCAACACTTAGAGGTGACAAGCTGTTTCATACTAGACACAATTGTCAGGCCATGTGTGTTGAGTTTTTTCTTGACTATTTATATATACATGTCAATGGTGCATTGGGGTAGTGCATTCTAATGGTTATTTTGGCAGGAGTGGTTTGTTTATTTATTTGGGTTAATTAATTTTACTTGTTTTTTATTTATTTTTATTTTTATTTTATATGTTTATTTATTCTTTTTGGTTTTCAATGTTTTAGTAACATAGTAAAAATTTTTGAGATGAGTTTAGATCATTTATTTAATAGTTTGTTTTAGTCTGAGAAGGTAATTAAAGCTATTTTTTCATCCAATTTTTGGATTGATTGCTGTAGTCTATTCTGTTATTTTGGCTGGGGGCATTTTTAATTTATTTATTTATTTGGATTGATTATTTTTACTTGTTTTTGTTTATTTATTTTTTATTTTTATTGATTGTAATGGTTATTTTAGTGTGAGCGGTTTGTTAATTTGTTTATTTATTTGGATTAGGCTGACAAAGCCACTCCATTACCTTAATGTGCTTTTTCTTGAGACACTCCTTTGTTGCCTTAACCATATACTTTGGGCCATTGTCATGCTGGAACACACATCCATGACCCATCTTCAGTGTCTTGGCTGAGGCAAGGAGGTTTTCACTCAAGATATCCCTGTACTTGGCCCCATCCATCTTTCCTTCAACCCAGTGTAGTTATCTTGTCCTCTTAGCTAAGAAACAGTCCCAAAGTATAATGTTTCCACCACCATGATTAGGATGGTGCTCTTGGGGTCCAGTCAGCTTTTTTTTCCTCCAAATGCAGCAAGTCAACTTGATGCAAAAAAAACTCAATTTTAGACTCGTCTGACCATAGTACTTTCTCCCAACCCTCCTCTGAACTTCTGATGAGCCTGTACATGTACCTTCTTGAGTAGGGGGACTTTGCAGGCACTACATGATACAATTTTGTCCTGGATGTCCTTAGACAATTCTTTCATCTTTCCCATTGTGGAGAGATTAGATTCTGATTCATTGAAGGATTCTGTGAACTAGTGTCTTTTATACAGGTAATGAGAACTTGATTAGGAGTAATAATTGAGTAATAGGAGTAGTCTATATGCCTCCTGGTCACATGACCGGTCTTAGATGTTCTCATAGAATATAGTAACAAAACTTTTATCACCTCATTATATAAAAAACCCACCAGCAAAAACTCTTGCCACCTTAACTTTAAAAGTGAATGCCCACTCAGATACAAAATAGCAGTAATAAAAAACTTCCTAAAAAGAGAACACCAGAATTCAACCTCTCGACTACTCTTCCTTAAAGAACTTAATAATGTAAAACAGAACCAAAGCAACCACAACCAATCCAAAACTTGCAAACTTTACTTGGAGGAAAAAATAGCTATCATTACCTTCCCAGACCAAAATAAATTATTAAATAAATGATCTGAGCTCATCTCAAAATGCAGATATGAAAACAAATTTTTTCTACATTAATTAAAAATTGAAAAGTGAAAAAAAAACAAAAAACAAAATAACAATAAAATAAGTAAAATAAATTAAGCCAAACAAATTACGAAATCACACTCGTTAGAATAGATGAAATAGAATAAATAAATAAATAAAAAACAAAATCAATGAACCCAAATAAATAAAATAAATAATAAACGAATTAACAAACCATTATGACAAAAAATATTAGTTAGACTATAAAAACTGTTATATAATGATAAAAAAAATACTATGTTACTTAAAAATTGAAAACTGAAAAGAGTAAATAAAAATATGCAGTATAATAAATAAATAATAAAAAACAAGTAAAATAAATTATTATCTTCCCAAACCAAAACAAAACTATTAAATAAACAATATAAACAAATTTTTACGACGTTAATAAAACACTGATTAAAATAAAAATAAAGAAATAAATATATAAGAAAAAAAAAAAAATAAAAAAAATAAAAATAAATAAAAACAAGCAAAATAATTTAACCCAAATAAATAAATAAACAAATAAATGGCTTCCGGCAAAATAACTACCAAAATAGATTACCCAAAATGCACCACTGACCCATATATATAAATAGCCGAGAAAAAAAACAACACTCATGGTCTGATGATTGTGTCTAGCATGAAACAGCCTGTCGCCTCTAAGTGTTCACTTCAATGTTCACTTGTTTATTTACACATGCTCTATCTCTGATATTGAATACTTTATCCCATAAATATAGCACACCTTAAGAATATATTTCTTCATATATATATATATATATATATATATATAAGATTGCTATGTGACAATAATGACCTGCGTCTGCTATTCTGTAACCATTATCGTTGTATAGCAATCTGCTCAGTGTATAAAGATGACTTTGAGTGAGTGAAGAACATAGGTGACAACCATTCATTTTTTAACCTTGTTGCCTGGTGCTACATGTTAGATAACAAGCCTTGTGAGTAAAACTTGGTAGACAGAACACTTCGGGGCTGTCAATAGCAGTGCTAGCATGAAGTCATAAGTCATTGTGACTGAGGGTTTGAGGGTGCTGGCCTTTTTCAGTACATGTTACAATAAGTAAAATATTGTTTTTCATTTTGAATGAAGAGAAAAAACTTTATAACAAACAAGAAAACCAAAATCAAAACAAGCTTTATTTTAGCAAAAATGAGTGTATTTGCAATCTTGCTCTTTCAAATAAGTGTTTTTTAAGCTTTTTTTTAATCGGTATCACCCCATAGAAGACATTAAAGCCACTAAGACAGAAGGGGTTACTGGGTGTGCCAGAATTGGAAACAGAAACAATGCTAGTGACTGGGAGCACAAAGAATAATCAGGAGGATATGAGATAGTCATTGACATTGCATTTAAATTTTTGAAAATTAAAGTTGGCTGGAAAGCATGGATCCAGAAAGGAGTTCCACAAGTGAGAAGTGCAAGAAAAGAAACTGTTTGCATAGAACTCAATTGCATCTAGATAGCTCGACTGTAAATTGATGAGATCTCACCACCAGTCTACTACTGCACTTAAATTCAAAAAGTCTAGGTACCATAGCAAAGAGCTCATCCAAATAATAACCCTGAAAGTATTTATAGAAAAGTCCCAGAGAGGCAATGTTATAGCAGTGGTAAAGTGATTGAAGCTGCGATGCCAGATCAGGACCAATAATATTGCTGAGTAAAAATTTCTAAATTACATGCTGGTGTGTATGATATTTTTTGTCTTTAATATTCCTTCAGAATTTCTCTTATGCACAAGAAATAATGGTACTTAAGGTCAGAGCAGAAGTTTTCTTTCTTTTTATGTGCCCTGTCCTTTCAGGACGTAGGCGATCATAGCCCTCTTCCCTCTTCCCCCATCCCTTGTGGCTCTCAACAGGTTTTGTGTTTCTGCCAACTCCCCCAGACCATGCTCCACCATCCACCTGCCCAAACCCGCCACGTATGTCATGCGCTGCTTTCACCTGGATTTTTTTCACTCTATTCATCCTGTGAGTATCAGATTCTCCAGACCCTCCTTTCTCATCACATGTCCAAGAAATTTCATCTGCCTCTTCCTTATGTTAAGCATAAGCTTCCTCCTTGTTTGCATCCTCTCCAAGGCCTCATCGCTGCTCACATGCTTGGTCCATAATATCCTTAGCATCCTTCTGTAGATCCACATCTCCGCCGCCTCAAGTCTCTTCTTCATCACTGAGGATATCGTCCAACATTCGCTGCCATATAGGAGGACAGATGTCACATAGCAGCTCAGTACTCTTTTCTTTGTCACCTTGTCCCAAATGTCTCTCCTATTAAATTATACTCATACATTTCAGACTATAGATAAAGCAATCATTTTACAAAAATATTTTGATACAATAGAAGAAATATAAGATTCTTATCAATCCATCTATTGAGATGCAAAAGGAACGATAAACAGTCAATTTTATACATTTACCATCTGAACAAGAATAACAAAAGAAAGAAAGAAGTTTTTCCGTTTCTGTCTGCCATTACTATCACTGACATCATCTCAATTTCCATTTCTTCTTGTTTGTCGACATCTGACAATGTTTGTATTTCATCTGCTGGTTGCCATCTTCCTTCACCTCCCAGCTACCATCACTGGTCAAGTGGTCAAGTGGGGATTAATTTGGCCGGTCACTTGAAAAGAAATGTCCACAGTCATATTGCATGCATCAGGCTGGCTTCTCCGTGACTATTAATGAGCACAACAAGAGGCGGAAAAGACAGCAAGTAAAGTTTCCCTCGGGTGGGTGGGGGTTCGGTTATCATTGACCAGCTTGCTGTTTGGGAGGTGCCAAAAGCTGGGGTCAGACAGGGTGTCAAAGATCAATATGATGGACTACAGATGGCGATCTATGGCATATCTAGAATTTATAAGGAAGGTGATGTGTTAAGGCACTTTCACTGTTAGTGCTTCCCTCATCATCTTCCGGCAGGGGTGGGGAGACGAGAGGTGGGGTTTGTCATTTACGCTTCTATATAAGATGCCTTGACATTTGTCATCTGTGGCATCTTCCTCTGGCTTGCCTGATGAACCGGTAATGATTACCTTGTTAATCTGAACAGCCAATTTGACCAAGAATAGTCACCTTGATGTTCAAGCATGTCAAAGCAAATATGACCATATAATCATGCGACAGAAGACGGTGCTTATATTAAGTTATTATTCACAATGAAAGCGAAAGAAAGAAAAGAAAGTTCATGAATAAAATAAAAGGAAAATGGAGGCAGGAACCAGAATGTGAAAGAAAGAAAGAAAGAAAGAAAGAAAGAAGGCAAGAAAGAAAGAAAGAAAGAAAGAAAGAAGGCAAGAAAGAAAGAGTGAAGGAGGAGCTACAATTTGAAAGAAAGAAGGCAAGAAAGAAAGAGTGAAGGAGGAGCTACAATTTGAAAGAAAGAAGGCAAGAAAGAAAGAAAGAAAATGTGAAGGAGGAGCTACAATTTGAAAGAAAGAAGGCAAGAAAGAAAGAAAAAGAAAAAAGAAAGAAAGAAAAAGAAAAAAGAAAGAAAGAAAATAAAAAAAGAAAGAAAGAAAAAGAAAGGTAGGTTTATATAATAAAAGGAAATGGGAGAGAGGAACTACAATCTGGGAAAACAAGAAAGAAGGAAAGAAAGAAAAAAGTAGAAAAGCTGGAAAAGAAAACCTACAGGCTTAGAACATTATTCCTTTATCCCCCCCCCCTGGTTGGTCATGGCCTATAAACGTTTGGTTTATTCGGTAACCTCACCCAATGAACCCAAACATTCACATGCCATGTCCAGGTCACGTTCTACCTAAAAGCCTAATGAGTTAATGCTTAGTTCATACACCTGGAAGAGATGCAGAAAACTTTTTAAATTTCACCTGTGAAGCCAAGCTATGATTTTAAGTAAGGTGAAAATGATGTTAATTTTTTTTTATTTTACAGATTATTTCAATATAAATTGAAAAGTTTATGTTTGTATGAAAATGTATATTAAATAATAAAAACACACAGCATTTTGCTTCATTCATACAAATTTTCTCAACTTATTGGGAGAACATTCACTTTCCCTTTGAAACATATAAAACTGATTAAAAAGTCTTAACTTTTTCAAGTCTAGGGTTAACCATTATCCTCATAAACTGCCTTTTACCTCTTCCTGTGCAGGTAAAGAAGAAAATGGGAAAAAATGAACACTTCTACTTAGTATCAGAAAGTGACAGTTGAAATTTCTTGGACATATAAATAGGAATGAAAGCTTGGAGAATTTGGTACTCACAGGATATATAGACATCAAAATGGACAGGTAGAGGCAGTGGACCACATCCCTAACCAGCTTCTTTGAAAGACTGGCAGCATAGGGATGTGGAAGATGGTAAAAAGACAAGCATTATTAAGAGCTGTCATCCCTTTAGTGTCAAACATAATCTTGGAATATTAAAATGTATTGAGAGATCATTCACTTTCTCTTGGAAACATATAAAATGGTTTAGAAATCATAGAACTTTCCTACCATAAGCCTACATGAAGATGTAGATGTCAGGGAAACAAGAAACAGGAAGTGAGTTCCACAGGCAAGAAGTGTAAGAAAAGAAACAGGAAGTGAATTCCACAGGCAAGAAATGTAAGAAAAGAAATACTTAGCATAGAATTTATGGTTATTTCAATAGTAAAACAATGAGACCTAATTGCTAATCTTGCTTAAATTGATGCAAAATACCAAGGAGGAAATCTAATTACAAAAATAGCCAGGAAAATATTTATAGAAAAGACAGTGGGTAGCCATGTCACAGTGGTGAGACTGAAGTCAAGATGCCAGGTCATTTACATTGTCAAGAATTATGAAATATATAGCAAGATCACCAGATCAGATACTGTACCAATATTCAATGTATAGACAAATGATAGATTTATAAATGTGTAAGATAGATTCTTACTAGACCAAGCAATTCATTTTATTTTTTTTTATTTTTTTTTAAGCATTTCACCCCAAGCTAGACCGGAATGCCACTAGCACGCAAGGGGTTACAGAGAGTGAGAGTAAGAGTAAAGAGGGGTGTTTGAGGAAAGGATATAGAGAAGGATGGCAATCAGGATCAAGGCATCAGAAGATGTTGATTGACATTACATTTGAATATTTGAAGATTATAGTTATCAAGGAAGCAAGTAGCAGGAAGGGAGTTCCACTGATGGGAAGTGTGAGAGAAGAAGCTGTTAGAAGTGGTTACATTTAACTGTTTCAACAGTGAAAGAGTGAGACCAAGATGCCAATTTAGCATCAAGCTTAAATTCATGAAGTTAGGGTACCAGTGAAAGGTCATTAGTGAAAATAAGAAACAATGTAGGTCCAAAGATCTCGCCCTGAGGGACCCTTGAACTAATGTGAAATGATCTAGAAGCATATCTGTTCAACATGAGATTCATTACATGATTTGTTAAAAATGATCGGATAAAGGCCAATATTCAACCAGAGACACCATAAATCTTGAGCTTATAGAGAAGGCCAGCATGCCAAACCCTGTCAAATGCCTTTGAAATAATTAAAGTCACATCACCAACCTCACAGTCCTTATCTAAAGATTGATAGACAAATTTACTAATAACCATTAACATACTGGCAGTAGAAGTAGTGAAAGAAAAGTCATATTGTTTATCTGAAAGAAAGTCATATGAACTTAGATGTTTAACCAATTTGGCATTGATTAGAACTAAAAATCTAATAGGACATTAATTCAAGGAATCAGACAAGTAAGGTTTATTATTCTATAAACAAATTTTTAAGCCAGGTAGAATAATAAAACTGATATCAAAAGCAAGTAAATTTATTTCCTTCAAAATGATGAGGGTTGATTTATAAATGTCTTCACTTGTATATAAAACAAATTGTAGTGAAAGAGATAATCATCTACCTCGAAAAAGAGTTTGTGTTTTGTGTGCGATCTGCCAAAGAAAAAAATTACCAAAAAGTAGTTAGCAAAAATCTACTTTAAGGACCAGAATCTATGCTAATGTTCTTCCCTCCCTTGAATGACATGACCAATCAGAAAGATCTCCCTATGAAAAAAAGCCATTGTTTTTCACTTATGTGGGAGATTTGAATTTTCTGAGCTTGGTGGGCGAACACACGTTTTTGCTGGTGAGAAGTGAAGGTTGGATGTGTGACCCCATTTTGTTGTTTTCTACATTGCCTGTTGGACTGTTACGACGGACTATCGTTTGAACTGTGATTTGGCTACAAGTGTTGCGGTCGAGAGACAGAAGAAATCTATTGCAGGCGTTATCATAAGTTGACAGTCTTTTTTTCTCTTTTCTTTCTAACCACACAAATCTTAAACGAAACAGATTGGATAAAACTGGGAATCAAATGATATTTCTTTCTCTTCAAAAATATGAGGGGTGATTTATAATTATTGTTTTCAATTGTATAAACTTTCTAGTGCCAAAGATTCTATCACTGACTATTTCACTATATATAACATGGATGTAGCACTTCTGATTAATGATTACTATTACTCAAAAACTGCCATACATTAAACTTTCAGGGCATAGGTGATCACAACTCTCCACGGCTTCTTTTCCTTTATCTGTGAATTGCCATGCATTCTTGGGGAAGATAGGGGAGTGGTTTCTTGTTGCGTTCCCCAAAGTTTGGAATTCAGAGATTCTTTTCTATTAAATTGCTTATCACCCAAAACTAGAGAAACCCTTCAATCCTGATATTTAACCCATAGTTGGAGGGGAAAGAATTGATTGATGCAAGTGCAAAAATGATTAGAACATACTAAGCTAGAATTTGAATTCAGCTCATTAATTTCATTTTTTGTATCAATTTTTATTATGCTATTTGCACATGACAAAAATACAAACATTATTAAGAACTGTAAGAGATAGGAAATTGTGAAGAGTCTTAACCATCCAAGTCCTGAAGGAACACATCACTTTGTACAAGCTCTAGTATCCATCTTATTCTCTAATACTTACCCAGGTCTATTATTTTTACTTAATTTCATAAATATTGATACTATTGGTGACCCCATTCTCCTACTACACATGGTTAGCTATTCATAATTTTAGAGTTTCTTCACTGATTATGACTTTCTATGTTCTTTATACCTAATTTTTAGATAGAAATGCTTGCTTTTCACTATTTACATTATTCGGACTATTGTCCTCATCTTTGTCGCCATATTTATTACAACGTTTCGGACTTTCAGTATCTGTCTATATTTCTGAGATGAGGTATTAAGTACACTATTTACATTATTCGGACTATTGTCCTCATCTTTGTCGCCATATTTATTACAATGTTTCAGCCTTTCAGTATCTGTCTATATTTCTGATATGAGGTATTATGTACACTATTTACATTATTCGGACTATTGTCCTCATCTTTGTCGCCATATTTATTACAACGTTTTGGCCATTGTATCCTCCGGCCTTCTTCAGGTGGTTGGAATGTTGAACTAAACCGTTTATTTCGCTCACTGGGGTAGACTGTTTTAGTTCCACGTGTCATGTTTAATGGATGTCAGTTATCAGTTATCTCTTGTTAATTCCCCTCTTCAAGTTCTCCACTGCCATAATTGGGTATTGGACTCACACTCTTTGCATCCTGTCACTGGATCTAACTAACGCCTTTATCCACTGTGCCATGTGTTCTCAAGGAGACCCAAAGAGTTTGAGTTCAATACTCAGTTAAGGCAGTGGAGAACTTGGAGAGGGGAATTAACAGGAGATAACTGATAACTGACATCCATTAAAACATGGCATGCGGAACTAGAACAGTCTACCCTAGTAAGCAAAATAAAGGGTTTAGTTCGACATTCCAACCACCGGTCGGAGCATACAACGGCCGAAACATTGTAATAAAAATGTCTACAATGATGAGGACAATAGTCCAAATAATGCAAATAGTGTACATGATACCTCATCTCAGAAATATAGACATGGTCTTTGCTTTGGCATTTTTATTCCTTGCTACAACTGCAGAGAATCTTATACAAGCAGTTCTTGTTCATGTTTTCTTTCAATGGAGGTTTTTTGTTTTTTTGATTAACTCTATCAAATGGGACCATTTTTAAATAATCTCCTATTTTGTATGGACTGCATATCCTGTACATTTTGACTGGATCTTCTTATCTTTTAAGCTTGTTACAATATATTTGCTGTTTCAGAATGTGTTGTGAAGTGGTTACCAGCATGAAAAGTAGGATTGGCATGTCGAGTTCATATTCAATCTGAGGCCATTACATTCACAGGAACAACCTTGGGAATAGTATGAATCCATTTCTTGTCCCTCCAAATAATTGCAGGGGAGACTAAGTAATCAGTCTAAGAGAAAGACAATTCTGAAACAAAAAACAAACTGGTTTGACGAGGGGCTAACAATACCAGCCTATAAAAACCTACTTGCTATGAAAACCACAGCAGTAACACGTATCATGCTGAGGTTCTCTATTCTAAAGGATAGTTGACAGGGGCAGAAGGAAACAATAGTATATATTATGCATTCAGGGTAATTGCTTTTGGGCTGTGACCCTTATATGGGTCATCTCTCATTGGTCAATGTTTGAGTTGCTATATACTAGGTTTTTCGGTGTTGTAAGGAATGGCCAATCTGTTTCTTTATACTTGAGACATTACTCTGAATGTTGAATGGACATCCCCAGAAAAGAATAAAAATGCTCTTTGCATAAATTTAAAAAATCAAGACAGGCTAGTCATCTATATAACGATATATGTTTTTGTTCACACATACATACACGCACATATTTATATCTATATATATATATATACATAAAAATTAAGATATAAATAAAAAATATATCTGTCAAAACAACATTAAAGACAAAAGGAAAGCTCTTCTTTACCAACATGTTTCGCACCTTCAACAACAAATTTGATCTAAAGAATCCCACACTTATTAAAAGAGAAAATAAGTCGTTGAGGCTACTGCTATCAAATAAGTATAAAGTACTATAAATACTGCTAGCAAATAAGTAAAAAGTACTATAAGTACCGCAAACAAATCTTGCTAAAATGTAAATCTGAATACTCAAATCTTTCAAACTTCTCATTTCTTAAAAGAAAAAACTCTTTCCTAAGCCAACGTAAATAACTATAAAAATTAGTAAAATTAAAAGAAAAAAGTCTATTCAATACAGAAATAACTTATCAAGTAAAAATAAAAGAATTACTACTTAAATAAAAAAGTAAATAAATGATTATATATAAAAGAATAAGAAAAAATATTCAACAACAACAATAACAACATTTACTCAGTTTAGTTTATTAAGCATTCAATTACATCCTTTAGTGTCATCCATAGTTTACTTTAGTTTATTAAGTATTCATTTACATCCCTTAGTGTCATCCATAGTTTACTTTAGTTTATTAAGCATTCATTTACATCCCTTAGTGTCATCCATAGTTTACTTTAGTTTATTAAGCATTCAATTACATCCTTTAGTGTCATCCATAGTTTACTTTAGTTTATTAAGCATTCATTTACATCCCTTAGTGTCATCCATAGTTTACTTTAGTTTATTAAGCATTCAATTACATCCTTTAGTGTCATCCATAGTTTACTTTAGTTTATTAAGCATTCATTTACATCCCTTAGTGTCATCCATAGTTTACTTTAGTTTATTAAGAATTCATTTACATCCCTTAGTGTCATCCATAGTTTACCTTAACTTTTTTCAGTTAGCCTTAAGATTATTTTTGAGCATTCTTAAATGTAAAAGTTTTGAAAACCTAACAATATTTTTTATTTCTGTTTATAAAGACATGTCACAAACTAAAATCCATGCATTTGCCATGATAATGTCTACCAGAGGATGAAACGTATTGGTAAAGAATAGATTTACATTTGCTTTTATATATATATATATATATATATATATATTTTGGCTGTTTATTATATAAATGCCTGCTTCAGAAATGTTATTGCTGTTGTTGTTTGGAGATCTTATTATATCTATAATTGTTTTCGAGGTGTTTGTGACAATTTTAAGATTATTTAAGATCTCCAAACAACAATAGCAATAACATTTCTGAAGGAGGCATTTATATAATAAATTGCCAAAACTGTTCCTCCCAATATATTGGCGAAACAAGCATATATATATATATATATATATATATATATATATATATATATATAT